>CASHTH010001733.1:0-62947 GCA_030341885.1 Geodia barretti
CGCTGTATTTTATACTAGATTCTTGGACGGCCCATCGATAACAACTCGTCATTCTACATTGGCTCTAAATTCCTTGGTGTCCACTTTATTTGCCCTTTAGACCGACGGTCGCAGGAAGACCTACGGCCCTCCGAGCATGCCACTACGACTTTTCAACACCGTCAGGACACACATCCAGCGGACGCGGTCTTGGAAAGAGCCATTAGAGTGCCCGCCTTATATGCCCATCCAGACTCAATGCGTTGAACGAAAGGTTGCGAGATTATCTACTCACCGCCTTATCGAGCGACATGAGGTTCTACCTGCGCCAATGTACTGACTCTGGGCCGCAGTAAACGCGTTGCTGAAGCCGAGTCGGGCGGCCGCGTAGACAATTGCGTTTGCAAAGGCTCGTGAGCTCAGCGCACACTTTTTGCCAAGCTATAAGACAGTGCGCGGCAGTTGGTGGGCAAGGGCTGTCCCTGAAGATTCCTGGATGGCCCTGATCAGGTTTTTGGTTGATTGGGGCATGACCATTGCTCCAATCGGAGTCGTCTGCAAAGTTGATCCCGATAATTGAACAGTACGAGTCTCAAGTGCCGATGTCTACCGGCACGTACACATCTTTTCTCTTTTCTGAGCTCGGTCACACGTTTTTGTCTGAAAACGTAACCATGCACGTTTCTCACTGACACAACTTGGTGGTCGAGTACCCAGCACGGGCAAACCTATCGACAGTCAGATCTACTACCTTCGGGTGAGCTGCAAATTGCTCATTTTATTTGCGTTTTTGTACTTTACGTTCGATGATGCCACCCAAAGCATTTTCCGGTGCTCGTAGACGAGCCCGAACTGTCGCTTTCAAATTGCTTGGCAAATCAATACGTCAGTCGATAACCGAGGCGAACCCATATGCACAGTTCATTTTGGCTACTCATTCTCCAGAAATCGCGGGTCCCCATGAAATCATCTCATAGACATCTCTCCTCTTCAGGTGGCAACATGATGACGCGGTACAGTAACCCTGCGCTATGGTCAGGCGACGGTTTTTCTCCTCTTACAACGATGTGACAATCATAGTTGAAGATATGGGCAAAGAAAATTTTTACGTGAACATATTCCAACGCTTGCTGGGGACCGAGTGAAAATAGGCAAGTGAAGGAGTAGGGGGCAAAACCGAGGTCATTCGTCGCTTCAACGCGCGCGTGCCGTCACCCCAGACAGCCGGAATTCTTTCTGGTCGACGGAGACTTTGATGAACTGCTCGGCATCAATACCCAAACGATCCTCATTTTTATCGATTGACTGGTATGATATCGAAACATTTTTGGTGGAAGGCGATGCCATATGCTCGGTTGCCGAGGAGGAATCTCCTTCGCGAAGTGCAAAACATATGATATTGAACTACAGGTTCAACATGTTGTCTCAAATCCTAGAGATCAGCATTCGGTTGTCGGCCGCGTCAGCATTGTGGCAAGAGCTCAACATCACGCACCCGAGATTTTTGCAGAGTATCGAGCGTCATATTCCTCCTTCGCAGACACTACCAGATAGAAACTCGATACAAGCATATATCGACCAGATGAAGATGCAACAAAGTGTCGTGTCTCCAGCAGAATTCGATCATAGACTTGAGGTAATGATTGCTCGCATGGGAGATTCAAACATTGAGCGACGTAAATGGGTTTCTGGAAAGCACATCGTTATGCCTTTGACTATGCGGTTATTGAGCCCATATGTGGCAAGGAAATTCGATAAAGATTCTCTTTGCTTCCGGCTGGCCATTAAGTGCGAGTTCGCCGAACTGTCCGAGCTCAAGAATCGGATACTTGCGGTCTGCTGACATGGATTAGGCAACTGCGGTGCAATACACGTGACCGCCCTTACCCATGCCAAAACCCCGCCGCCGTCCGGTCCGTCGCATCTTCGCCCTGGGCCAGGTATTTCTGGCGTAGGCGGTCCCAGAGGTAGAGGCGGGACCAGTTGGGTTGCTTTTCGTATTGCTGGTGTTCGTCGAGGTGGGGGTTGGGGAGGAGGACGGTGATCTGCTGCTGGCCGCCGCCGTTGCAGAGGCGGAAGCCCCAGGTCGTGGGCTGGTGGTCGGGGTTGAGGCGGCGGTAAAGCTCGTCGCGGGCGGTGCAGTCGGACGAGGGAACTGGCGCGGTCTCCCCGGGTTCGCCGCAAAAAAGTAGCGCCGCCCCGGGAGGGGCGGCGCACCACGCTCCGTATAGCCTGCGGTCTAGGCAGTAGCCGCAGCGCCCACGGTTTCGATGATCAATCGGGTGACGGTGTAGGGGTCGCAGTTGGCGTTGGGCCGCCGGTCTTCGATGTAGCCCTTGCCGTCCCGTGCCACCTGCCACGGAATCCGAACCGAAGCGCCCCGGTCGGACACGCCGTAACGGAATTCCCGGTAGGAGCAGGTCTCGTGCAGTCCGGTCAGCCGCTCCTCAATCCGGTGCCCGTAGTTGACGATGTGGAGATCGTGGCGGGTCTGGAGGGCTTCCGCCGCGGCGACGCAGGCGTCGTAGTTCTCCCGCATCTGGTTGGTGGAGAAGTTGGTGTGGGCCCCGGCGCCGTTCCAGTCGCCCTTGACCGGCTTGGGGTCCAGGGTGGCGCTGATGCCCTTGCGTCCGTCAACGGTTTCCGTGTCCTCGCCGATGCGATAGAGCAGCCAGCGAGCCAGCCACAGGTGGTCGGCCGCGGTCGGAGCGCCGATGGGACCAATCTGAAACTCCCACTGGGCGGGCATGACCTCGCCGTTGATGCCGGCAAAGGCCAGGCCGGCGTGCAGACAGGCGTCCATGTGCTGCTCCACCAGGGGCCGGCCGAAAACCTCGTCGGAACCGACGCCGCAGTAGTAGCCGCCCTGGGGCGCGGGGAAACCGTTGTCCGGCCAGCCCAACGGCTTGATGCCGTCGAAGAAGGTGTACTCCTGCTCGATACCGAACCAGAAGTCCAGGGCGGAGTATTTTTCCGCAGCAGCGGCGCAGGCGGCCCGGGTGTTGGACGGGTGTGGCGTCATGTCGGTGAGCAGCACTTCACACATCACCAGCTTGTGATCGCCGCCCCGCACCGGGTCGGCGACCATGAGGACCGGGTTGAGCACACAGTCCGAGTTTTCGCCGGGCGCCTGGTTGGTGCTGGAGCCGTCAAAACCCCAAATGGGAGGGGCTTCCCCATCGGGAACGATCTTTGCCTTGGACCGAAGCTTGGCGGTCGGCTCCTGCCCGTCAATCCAGATGTATTCCGCCTTGTAACTCATAACCCAAACCTCAATAAAAAATTTGTGATTCGATTATAGCCGAACTTTTCTGAGTTTTCAGTGCGAGGGTGTGCTCGCGCAGGGCAATCGCGTCTAAATTGAGTTTGGCGGAATAACAGCTGGCGCTGACAGGAAAAGGTATCTCGTTACTCGAAAATGCAGGTGGTGAGCTTTGCGACCGCCCATTTCGACGGTAATCGAGGCTGGCATCGGCGCTCAAACGGTAATAAACCGTGGCCGACATCTGTGATACTAATACTTTGCATCGCTTGTTATGCCGAACACGATAAGACGCGATTGCCCTGTGTGCTCGCGCTGATAATTTGTCACCCGTGCCAAAACCCCGCCGCTGTCCGGTCCGTCGGGTCCTCGCCTTGCGCCAGGTACTTCCCGCGGAGGCGGTCCCAAAGGTACAGCCGGCTCCAGTCGGGCTGCTGCTCGTAGTTCTGGTGTTCGTCAAGGTGAGGGTTGGGGAGAAGCACGGTGATCTGCTGCAGGCCGCCGCCGTTGAAGAGGCGCAAGCCCCAGGATGTGGGCTGGTGGTCGGGGTTCAGGCGGCGGTAGAGCTCGGCGCGGGCGGTGCGGCGCAGGCGGGCCACCTCGGGCGGAGCCGACGCGTGCTCGCCGATGCACAGGTGCAGGTGCCACTCCTCGAAATCGACGGTGAGGTAGCCGTCGAGGAAGCCGATATGGGGTTGGCGCGGCGGCTTGATCTCCCAGACGGCGCCGGGGATCAGCAGGCCCATGCGGATGTTCTCCCACTCGGCGAGGCAGTCGGTGAGAATGCCGTAGAGGGTGTCCTGGTCGGTGGATAGGGGGAAGAGCTCGTAGGTGCCGTCGAGCTGCTGGATGATTTCGCCGCGAGGCAGGGGTTGGGCGGTGGTCATGGCATCGCTCCCGAATTGAACATGGCCGGTAGGTTTCTGAGCGGCACTGTACTACAACCGGGCTAAAGCGTCGGCATCAGTGATAACGCGAACGGATTGCGCTGGCCCGGGTCGCCGGCCATGCCCTCGCCCGCTGGCGCGAATCGCGTGATACTATCAGGCGCACTCGCCGCACACGGGCCGATTTGTCGCGTCGCATCGCGGTCGGCAAGGTATGGCGAGGCGGAACAGCATTGGGTTGCAATGCGCATGATTGAAGAAGGAGAGGGCTGATGCCGGAGATTGAGAACAAGCTGAAAGAACTGGGCTACGAGCTACCCCCGCCCCGTGCGCCGGGAGCCGGGAATATCATCCCCGCGGTGAAGACCGGAAACTTGGTCTTTATGTCGGGCACCGGGCCCGGCATGCCCGGGGGCGGGCTGCTGCACGTCGGCAAGCTGGGCGGCGAGGTAACTGTCGAGCAGGGTTACGATTGCGCCCGGCAGACGATGCTGAACCTGCTGACCAGCCTCAAGCGAGAGATTGGCGACCTGGACAACGTCAGCCGGATCGTCAAGCTGCTGTGCATGGTCAACTCCACGCCGGACTTCGGCGACACGCCCCGAGTGGCCAACGGAGCATCGGACCTTCTGATCAGCCTCTACGGCGACCGGGGACGGCACGCCCGCTCCGCCGTGGGCATGGCCACGCTGCCCGGCGGTATGCCCATCGAGATCGAGATGATCGTCGAGGTCAACGACTAGGCAAGCCTCAACAATTCGACGCGCTGGGTCGCGGTTCGACCTGCGACCCAGCGCGTCCGTGTCCCGGTTGCACGGGTGGGTGATGGAACCGGCGTCAGGCGCTGCGTTCGGCGAATTCGCTCTTCGCGGCCTCGACCAGGGTGACGTCCCGCAGCAGGTCGCTGGCCGTCAGGCTCACGCCTTGGCGACGGACAGCGCGTTGGACAGCGCCAGATCGGTGACCGCCGTGTCGCACATGTCCCGCGTGTGTGACGCCACCGGCGTTTCGCTGACGGCATACCGCAGCTCGAAGGCTGGCATCGCCTGGCTGACGTTGCCGAAATCGGTGGAAGCCCCGCTGCCCGGGCGGCCGGCCACCGGTTCGTCCAACCGGATTCCCAACGCCTGGATGTTGGCGGACACCGCCTGGGCCAGGACCACGTTGGGCTGGACGTTCTCGTAGAACGGGTAGAACTCCTGAACCTCCAGACGCGCGCCGGTCATGGACGCCGCCCCCTCCGCGACCTGGGCCACCTTGCCCACCACCTCGTTGCTCAGGTATTGCCCGTCGCGAGAACGCAGCATGAAGTTGGCGGCGGCGAACTCGGGCACGACGTTGGGCGCGAGGCCCCCGTCGGTGATCACCCCGTGGATGCGCACGTCGTCCCGCAGGTGCTGGCGCAGCGCGTCGATGCCGGTGAACAGGTGGATCACCGCGTTCAGCGCGTTGATGCCCGCTTCGGGCGCGGCGGCGGCGTGGGCAGCCCGGCCGTGGAACATGTAGCGGTAGCCGACCATGGCCAGGCTCCAGCTCTCTCCCTTGGGAGAGGCCGCGGGTATCACGGTGCGGTTGGAGAACGGGTGGGACGACAGGGTGGCGTCCACGCTATCAAAGACCCCGGCCTCCAGCAGGCGTATCTTGCCGCCGCCGCCTTCCTCCGCCGGCGTGCCGATGATTTCCACGCGGCCCGGCAGGTTCGCCGCGTTTGCCTTGAGGCCCAGGGCGGCGCCCATGGCCGCCATCGCGATGAGATTGTGCCCGCAACCGTGGCCGATCTCGGGCAACGCGTCGTATTCCGCCAGCACCGCGATGGTCGGACCCTCGCCGGCCCCGCCGGGAATGGTGGCCCGGAACGCCGTTTCGACGCCGCCAACCCCGCGTTCGACCTTGAGGCTGTGCTTCTCCAGGAATCCGGCCAGGGCGTTGGAGGAATAAAATTCCTGGTAGTTCAATTCGGGATGGGCATGAACGTCTCGCGACAGGTCGAACAACTCGTGCTTCGACGATTCGATAGTTGAGTTGGAACTCGCGGCGAGCGCGTCGTCGGATCCGGAATCTCGGCTGGTCATGATATGAGCCCTCCTCTTTGGTGAAGGGTTGGGATGGGTGGCTCGGTCGGCGCGATTGGCAGTTCGGGACGTCGCGCGGATTGGCGCGCTCTGCCCACGGATCACGCCCTCATTTCCGGCATTCTACAAGCATTCGGCGGGAGCGTGCATGACCGCATGGATGATATGCTTGATTCCGCGCGAGGTGAACACGTTTTGAACGACTGCTACAACAACAACATACGCAACCTGGCCATCATAGCCCACGTCGACCACGGCAAAACCACCCTGGTCGACGCGCTGCTGAAGCAGGGCCAGGTTTTTCAGGCCCACCAACAGGTGGGTGAACTGATCATGGACACCAACCCGCTGGAGCGCGAACGGGGCATCACCATCCTGGCCAAGAACGCGTCGGTCTCCTATCGCGGTGTCAAGATCAACATCATCGATACGCCAGGCCATGCGGACTTCAGCGGCGAGGTGGAGCGGGTGATGAACATGGCCGACGGCTGCCTGCTGCTGGTCGACGCCGTTGACGGCCCCATGCCCCAGACCACCTACGTCCTCCGCCAGGCGCTGCAGCAGAACGTTGCGCCCATGGTGGTCATCAACAAGATCGACCGCCCGGAGGCGCGCGCCGAAGAGGTGCTCGGACTGGTTCAAGATTTGTTCCTGGAGCTGGCCACCGACGCGGACCAGCTGGACTTCCCGGTGCTGTACACCTCTGCGAAGCAGGCTACGCGACCGTCGACCCGGGCCAGCCCGGCACGGATATGCAGCCGCTGTTTGACGCCATGCTGGATTCGGTTACGCCTCCGACCGGGGACCCCGACGCTCCGGTGCAGATGCTGGTAGCCGCGTTGGACTACGATAACTACCTGGGTCAGGTGGCCGTGGGCCGCGTCACCAACGGCACGCTGCGACTGAGAGAGAACGTGACGCTGGTGACCCGGGACGGGGAAGAAACGACGCATAGCCTGGAGCGAATCTTCGTGTTCCACGGCATGGAGCGTGTCGAGGTTTCAGAAGCCCACGCCGGGGACATCGTGGCGGTGACCGGTCCCGAGGGCGTCGCCATCGGAGACACCCTCGCCAGCGCGGAAGACCCCCAAGCCCTGCCCACCATAGACATCCAGGAGCCCACGGTCCGCATGACCTTCGGCGTCAGCACTTCCCCGTTCGTGGGTCGTGAGGGCGGGCGCTGCACCTCGCGAAACCTCTACGAACGGCTAATTCGCGAGCTGCGCACCAACGTGAGCCTGCGGGTGGAGACCACCACCAGCCCGGATATTTTCGTGGTGGCGGGCCGAGGCGAGCTGCACCTGTCGATCCTGGTCGAGACCATGCGCCGCGAACAGTTTGAGTTTCAGGTTTCCCGGCCGGTGCCGGTGACCAAAACTGTTGACGGCAAGACGCACGAGCCCTACGAGATCCTGACCATCAACACGCGTGAAGAGTACGTCGGGGTGCTTACCGAATATCTTGCCGCCCACCTGGGCCAACTACTCGACATGCGCTACGGCGAAAACGGCTACGTGCACCTGGAGTACAAGATACCGACCCGCGGCCTGATCGGTTTCAACGCGTTTTTCCTCCGCACCGCCAGGGGCGACGGCGTGAAGAACAGCAGCTTCACATCCTACGAGTTGATGGATGGAGATATCAAAAATCTGCGCGGCGGCGCGCTGGTGGCCTCGGAGGGCGGCGCG
This sequence comes from Geodia barretti, assembly GCA_030341885.1. NCBI lineage: Eukaryota > Metazoa > Porifera > Demospongiae > Tetractinellida > Geodiidae > Geodia > Geodia barretti. The sequence goes on from CASHTH010001733.1 coordinate 7,889, forward strand.
GCCGTCACCTATGGCCTGATCAACGCCCAGCGTCGAGGCGACACCTTCATCGATCCCGGCACCCCGGTGTATGAGGGTATGGTGGTGGGCAGTCGCCGCCAGGATGGCGACATCGAGATCAACGTCTGCAAGGAAAAGAAGCTGACCAACATGCGCTCGTCAACGGCCGACGTCGCCCAGCGATTGAACGCCACGATACGCATGAGCCTGGAAGAAGCCCTGGAGTTCATTTCCGACGACGAGCTGGTGGAGGTCACGCCTCAGAACCTCCGGCTGCGAAAGATGGAACTATCCAGCCACGACCGTAAGCGCCAACGGCGCGATGGAGCGCGGGCCCGCGGCTGAGCCCGGCGTCAGCCGCCGACGAAACGGTCCCCAAAGGTGGCCGCCACGGAAGGCTCGCCATCGAGTACCGCCAGCCGGCGCGCGGCCACGGCGTCGTGTGGCGTGAGCCGCCCGTACAGGATCAGGACGCAGGCCTCGCCGTCGCACTGGAATGTCACGTCCGCCTGTTCCTGCGGCGCATTGGCCGGCGCGCCTTGGACGATCTGGGCCTCCTCGTCGCTGAGGACCAGGTCGAACCCTCGCTCCAGCGGTAGGTTGATCCGGAAGCGGTAGCGCAGAGGCCGCCCGGCCAGCAACGGGTCGGGGCGGAAGGCGCGGCGAACGGCCCGGTCCACGGTGTCCAGGAGAGCCGTTACGCTGCCGTCCGACAGGTGGTAGTCGTCCTCCAGCCGGGAACGTATATCCCACCCGTGCATGGTCAGCTCGGCGATGCGTTGGGTCAGGAGGGTTTCCACTGGCATGGGGCCGGGAGGCCAATAGACCAGGTTGTCCCACTGGTCAGGCTCCACCCGCCGGAACAGCGCCACGGTCTCGTTGATGCGCTTGGTAAAGTCGTCGAGCAATTCGTTGCCCAACCGCTGGCTGGCGTCGATGGCGCGTTGGTAGATGCTGCGGGCGAAGGTATCCTCGTCGTGCTGCGCCGGATCGGGAGAACCCTCCGGCGGGGCATAGTCCCCGTCCAGGCCTCGCAGCAGGCGGGTCGACAAGTCCACGCTGGTCAGGTGGCCGATGACGTCGGAGACGGTCCAGCCTTCGCAGGCGCTGTCGGCTGCCCAGGCCTCCCGGGGTAGGTCTCCGAGGAAGTCGAGCAGCAATCGCGCTTCGCGTTCGAGCAGGTCGATGTGGCTGGCCAGTGCAGTCATGTTGCGCTCCGATGACAGGATACGATGGGGTTTGAGGGCTGGCGCCGGTGGGGGAGTGCCCAGCGAAAGTCCCTGCGTTGACCTCAATATACCGCCAATGACGGTTGGTGGTCATTAATCGCGCGTCTACCTGCAACGGATCGGATGTTGTCCGCAGTGATCAACACCGGCGGCCGAGAGCATCGGGGCGTCGCTCGATCCGATCCGGATGGCGGTGGCAATCAGCGGGTCGTCGGCATTCCTGTCGCCCATTGGCCACCAGTCGAACACCATCGTGATGGGGTCCGGTGGATACCGGTTCGCGGACTATCTGAGAATGGGCCTGCCGCTGGTGGCCGTAATGGTACTGATCTGCATCCCCGCTATCATGTGGGTGTGGCCCATGGGCATCTAGCGCGCCGCAGTGGGACAATGACGCCCGTGTTCGGCAGAGGTGATTATGGTTGACCGGCAGTTTCTGACAGGGTTACCGGATGAGGAATATAATGGGCAGGACGACACCAGCCTGAACGTCGATCACCTGAAGGCAGCATGGAAATAATCGGCTCCAACCTGCGCACCGGCGACCGGGATTTCCTGGATAACCAGGCACGCATGGAGTCCCTGGTCGATGACCTCAAAGAGCGGCTGGGTCAGGCGCGGGCCGGCGGCGGACAGCGCGCCGTGGACCTGCACCGCAGCCGCGGCAAAATGCTGGCCCGCGAGCGGATCGACGGGTTGGTGGATGCCAACACTCCCTTCCTCGAGCTCAGTCCTCTGGCAGCGTGGGATATGTACGACGGCGAGGAAGCGTCCGCCGGTATCGTGACCGGCGTCGGCGTGGTGCAGGGCAAGGAGGTGGTGATACTCGCCAACGACGCCACGGTCAAGGGCGGCACCTACTACCCGATAACCGTTAAAAAGCACCTGCGCGCCCAGGAGATTGCCCTGGAAAACCACCTGCCCTGCATCTACCTGGTGGATTCCGGAGGCGCGTATCTGCCGCTGCAAGCGGAGGTGTTTCCCGACCGCGACCACTTCGGGCGTATCTTCTACAACCAGGCACAGATGTCAGCTCTGGGCATTCCCCAGGTGGCGGTGGTCATGGGGTCGTGCACCGCCGGCGGGGCGTACATTCCGGCAATGAGCGACGAGGTGGTGATGGTGCGGCAACAGGGCACCATCTTTCTCGGCGGGCCTCCGCTGGTGCGGGCGGCCACCGGCGAGGAGGTGGATCCGGAAACCCTGGGCGGGTCCGAGGTGCACACCCGCGTATCCGGTGTGGCCGACCACCAGGCCGCCGACGATGCGGACGCCCTGGCCATCACCCGCGACATCGTCGAAAACTTCGTGCGACGCCGCAACCCGCCCTTCGAAGTTTCCAACCCCGAGCCTCCCGCTTACGATCCCATGGAGCTTTACGGCATAGTGTCTCCGGACAACCGGCGGCAGTACGACGTCCGCCAGGTGATCGCCCGCATCGTGGACGGGAGCCGCTTCCACGAGTTCAAGGCCGAGTACGGGGAAACCCTGGTCTGCGGCTTCTCGCGCATTTGGGGTTATCCGGTGGGTGTGGTCGCCAACAACGGGGTACTCTTTTCGGAGAGTGCGCTGAAGGGGACGCACTTCATAGAGCTATGCAGCCAGCGCGGCATCCCGCTGTTGTTCCTGCAGAACATCACCGGATTCATGGTAGGCAGCCGGTACGAGGCTGGCGGCATCGCCAAGGACGGGGCCAAGATGGTCATGGCAGTGTCCAACGCCGCCGTCCCCAAGTTCACCGTGATCATCGGCAGTTCCTTCGGAGCCGGCAACTACGGAATGTGCGGGCGAGCCTACCAACCCCGCTTCCTGTGGACGTGGCCCAACGCACGCATTTCGGTGATGGGCGGGCAGCAGGCAGCGGAAGTCCTGGCCACCATCAGGCTGCAGCAACTGGAGCGTCAGGGTCGGACGTTGGAGCAGGAGGAACGCGACGAGTTGCAACGGCCCATCCTGGAAAAGTATGAAGCCGAGGGAGATCCCTATTACAGCACCGCCCGACTATGGGACGACGGCATCATCGACCCGGTGGACACCCGCACCGTAGTTGGCCTGGGGATCGCCGCTTCAATGAACGCCCCCTTCCCGGAGCAGAAGCGGGGCGTGTTCCGAATGTGAAGCCCGGCTTTTTGGCCGCTATTGTAATATTACAGCGACGATTTTCAGGCTGGTTCTCTGGCGTTGCCGTGAGGCGAACACGAGCTGCACTCTTCGGATGACCGCGGCGTGATATCTGACGAGCAACATCCGGCACGATTTCTCATAATCGCAGTTGTGATACCAGGTTGGTGAGATTTGTTTTGAACCACAGCGCAAGATTTGGTGAAATTGTGGAGGCGGCATGGCGAACGTTCAGACGCGCGGATGCTTTGCCGTCGCGGGTCAACCCGGCAATCCCGATATTGTTTTTCGGCGACCTTGACGCGTGCCTGTCCTCAGAGCTGCGCGTCCTGACGGTCGGACTGAATCCGTCGCTGCATGAGTTCCCGGAGGATTCACCTTTCCTGCGCTTCCCTGACGCTGAGAGCGGGGCACCGCACGAACCGGAGTGTTACCTGAAGACGCTCTCAAACTACTTTCATACTTGTCCATACCGCCGATGGTTCAGCGGTTTCGAGCATATGCTCGGTGGCATGGATGTGAGCTACTACCATGGCAATCCCGCGACGGCGCTCCATGGCGACATTTGCTCTCCCGTTGCCACCAACCCGACATGGAACGATCTCGACTCTAACGCGCGAGCAACACTCGAGCAGGATGGCGGCCCACTGTGGCATGACCTGGTGAAGGTTCTGCAGCCGCATATCGTGACGCTGTCCGTTGCCCGACGCCATCTACGTCGCATCAAATTCAGCCCGATAACCGATCAGGCGGACCTCCATGTCTTCGAGTCAACGACAGAACGTAAGCTTCGCACACGCCCGGTAAGGGTTTGCGCTCGATGGTACGAGGTCAACGGCGAGCCGTCACTTTTCGTCTCCATTCCGGCAGCGCAGACACCCTTGGGCGGTCTGAGCCACGAACAAAAGCGGGAAGCGGGGCAGCTAGCGCTTGAGGCATTCCATCATGGTCCATAACCGGTTGTCGCTCCCGCTCCAACATTCCTGGCAATAGCCGGCTTTTTCCGAGATCAGGAATCGTAGATCGGATTAACCGGAATCTGAGCCGCTCCGGTGAACCGCCACTGTAATAAAAGGGTCTTGCCCAGGGCACTTGCTGATGTTCTCCAAAGTTCTGGTAGCCAACCGGGGCGAAATCGCGGTCAGGATCAACCAGACGCTTCGCGCCCTGGGAATCGCCCCGGTGGCGGTCCATTCCGATGCTGATGCCGGCGCTCCTCATGTGACCACGGCAGAGCAAGCCGTGGCCCTGCCGGGCAACACCGCTGAAGAGACCTACCTGAACATCGGCACAATGGTGCAGGCCGCCCGGGACTGCGGAGCCGATGCCGTGCACCCGGGTTACGGCTTCCTGTCGGAAAATCCGCAGTTCGCCCGGGCCTGCCGGGAGGCGCAGCTGACCTTCATCGGGCCAACCGCGGAGAGCATGGCCGACTTGGGAGACAAGCTCCGTTCCAAGGAGATTGCCCGCCGCGCCGGTGTGCCGGTGGTGCCCAGTTCTCCGGTGTGCCTGCCGGGGGACGCCGCAGCCGAGGAATTCGCGGAGCAATGGGGGTTTCCTCTGCTGGTCAAGGCCGCCGCGGGCGGCGGTGGCCGCGGGATGCGCCTGGTCAAACGGACGACGCGAGTTGGACGCTGATATGGAGGCAGCCGGCCGCGAGGCCCAGGCCGCCTTCGGCGACGGCCGCGTGTTCCTCGAACGATACGTTGCCAACCCGCGTCATGTGGAAGTCCAGGTGCTGGCCGATGGCGCCGGCCACACCATCCACCTCGGCGAGCGGGAATGCAGCATCCAGCGCCGCCACCAGAAGATAATCGAAGAGACTCCATCCCCGGCTCTGACGCCCGACCTGCGCCAGCGCATGGGCGATGCGGCCATCGCCGTGGCTCGGGAGGCGGGATACGTCAACGCCGGGACCGTTGAGTTCCTGCTGGCCCCCCGCAGCGGCGAGTTTTACTTCCTGGAAATGAACGCCCGGCTCCAGGTGGAGCACCCGGTCACCGAGGCCGTGCTCGGGTTGGACATGGTGCAGTGGCAGGTCCGCATTGCCAGCGGGGAACCCCTGACGCTGCAACAGGAGGACATCCAGCCCCGGGGCCACGCCATCGAGTGCCGCATCTATGCCGAAGACCCCTACCGCGACTTCGTCCCGTCCACCGGCACGCTGCTGCGTTGGCGTCCCCCCAGCGGGCCGGGGCTGCGGCTGGACAGCGGTGTGGTTCAGGGCCAGGAAGTTTCCATCTACTACGACCCCATGCTGGCCAAGCTGATCGCCTGGGCGCCGGACCGTGAACTGAGCCGGCGCCGGATGGATGTGGCCCTTTCCCAGTTCCTGGTCCTGGGCGTGGTGACCAACATTCCCCTGTTGCGGTCGGTGCTGGGACACCCGCAGTTTCAGCGGGGACAGTACGACACCGGCTTCCTGGAGTGGAACCCAGCGGTCACCAGGCCAGCCATGACCGATGAATCCCGCATGATGGCCCGGGCGCTGGGGGCGTGGGCGGCAGGCCAACCGGTTGGATCTTTGGCGCCCGTGGTCGGGTCGGATGGCCCGCCCAACGTCAGCCCGTGGCGGTCCGCTGGGGAGCGGAGGCTGCCGTGACCCAGAGCCAGGGCCACGGCCAGGGCCAGATGCGCGAGACGTACCCGGTGCCGGGCGAAGTCTATCGCTACGGGACGGAAGAGCAGGAAGGCCGGTTCACCTTCGTCCTGGAAGACGACGGGCCGGCGGGGTTGGCCGCCGCAATCACGCTCAGCATCCAGTCTTCGCAGACCGGAGACGGGCTGTGTCGCACCGAATCGGGCCGGACGCGCCCCTTCGCTTGGGCTTGGGTGGGCGCGGAGTTGCACCTGTGGCTGGATGGCGACCTGTTCGTGTTCCAACGTCCGGAGACCCGACGGCGCGGCAACAACAATGCCACCGAGGCGTCCGGGGACATTCTGGCTCCCATGCCCGGCGCGGTGTTGGAAGTGCTGGTCGCCGAGGGAGACCGGGTGGAGCAGAACCAGACCGTGGCGCTGATGGAGTCCATGAAAATGGAGCTGGTGATCACGGCGCCCCGGTCCGGCGTGGTGCGTCGCGTGTCGGTGCAGCCGGGCCAACAGGTGGACCGGGGTATGCGCCTCCTGGAGCTGGGTCCCGAGATCGATGCGGAGGGTGATGGCGGAGGGTGATGGCTGACGGCGTCGTGTTTGTCGTCGGCGTTCGCAAGCGTCCCTGCCGTCGACGCCCAACGGCGGCGGTGTTAGGATTTCCGCGACTGCGGTTGCTCCCCAACGCTGGGACGCGCCGACCAAATCGGAGGATCAACTGATGCCAGGGACAGGATTGGACTATTCCGCGCTATTCAACCGGGACCTGCCGGCCCCGGCGACGACGTGGGGCGGTCACCCCAGGTACAACTTCATCGGCGGTCATAGCGACCCGGACATGGTACCCACCGAGGGATTTATCGAGTCGGCCGCCAGGGTGTTCCGCGGCGATCCACGGAAACATTTCCATGTACAACTTTTCGGGTGGCCCGCAGGGCATCCTTCCGTTGCGCGAGTTCCTGGTCGAAAAGCTGGGCGAGCACCGTGGCATCAATACCACGGTTGACGATGTCCTGGTCACGTCCGGCTCCGGCCAGGGGATCGAACTCATCAACGAAATCCTGCTGGAGGAGGGCGACACCGCGATCGTCGAAGCGTTCAGTTTTCCGGCGCCCTGGGCAATCTGAGGCGCAGAAAGGTCAACATCGTGGCATCGACGTGGACCAGGACGGAATGCGTATGGACCACCTGGCGCAGGCGCTGGAAGACCTGCGCAACCGGGGCGTGCGTCCCAAGTACATCTACACCATCCCAACCCTCCAGAACCCCACCGGAACCGTTCTGACGATGGAACGCCGGTTGCGGATGCTGGAATTGAGCGAAGAATATGGCGTCCCCATATTCGAGGATGAGTGCTACGCCGACCTCATATTCGAGGGCGAATACGAGAACGCCATCCGGTCAATGGACGACAGCAACCGGGTGCTGCACATCGGCTCGTTCTCAAAGACCCTGGGCCCCGGTACGCGCCTGGGCTACGTGGTGGCGCCGTGGGACGTGATGAGCCGTCTGCTCTCCCGCAAGAACGACGCCGGCACCGGCGTCATGGACCAGATGATCGTGGGTGATTATTTCACCAACCACTATGAAGACCACATCCTGGAGGTCCGCTCGGCTTTGAAGCGCAAATGCGACACGCTGAGCAGCGCGCTCCGCGAGTCGTTCGGGCCGAGCGTGGAGTTCGAAGTGCCCCGGGGAGGCATGTACCTGTGGGTAAAGCTCCCTGAAGGCGTCGATTCCCGCGAACTGAACGGCCCGGCGCTCCGGGAAGGCATCGCGTTCAACCCCGGACCGGAATGGTCAGCCGACCCCGACGCAGCAGCCAGCTACATTCGGCTCTGCTTTGCTCTGCCGTCCGAGGCGGAGATATGGGAAGGGGTGGAAAAGTTGGCCGACGTATTTCGCAGGGAGGGGGCGGTTGCCTGAATCTGGTGTCTGCTGGATATTGGGGCTTGGTGGAAACTGGTGTCTGCTGGAAACTGGGATCTGGTGGTATCGACGGAAACACCTACGAGTTACCTTCGACGTCGCGAACAAACTCGAGCGTTTTGTTTGCCAGCGTATCGGGAATTTCGACTTTCATGTTGTGCCCAACTCCGTCGAGGAGCTCCAGGCGCGCGTTGGGCATTTCGATCAGCCATCAGTCGCTGAATCTCGACCGGTGTGATGTCGTCCTGTGACGCTCCCAATATCAGGGTCGGCACGGGAATATTCGGAAGCAGCGGTGTGAGGTCTGCCGCAAGTAGACAGCCCTGAAGCGCCAGCACCTCCGGCGCCGCGGTCTTGCCGCCTTCGTCCGCGTACCACTGAATCACTTCGTCAGGCGTGCCCGGGGCAAACCGCTTGTCGGTGTCGGCCAGCAGCCAGGCGCGCGTGCCCTGTTGTTCGAGAATCCCGCGCCACGGCGCCGCGTCCATATTGGCTCCCATCTGGGCCAACTTTGGCGTGGAAGCCACCAGCGTCAGGCTGAGCAAGCGGTCAGGAAAATCATGGGCGAATTGCAGGCTCACGATGCCGCCCGCCGACGCTCCGACCAGATGGGTCTGGCCAATATCCAGTGCGTCCATCACGCGGGCGATGTCGCCAGCCAGATCTGCCAAATCGAACGGTTGGGCGAGACTCTTCAGCGTCCCGGCGTGCCCCCTCATGTCGAAGCGCACCACCGCGTGATGCCGCGCCAGCGTCGGCACCCAGGGTCGCCAGCGGTGCAGATTGCCCCCGGCGGCGTGATGGAGCATCACCGGGGAACGCTGACGCCAGGGGTCCGAAAAATCGTCCACATGATAGTGGAACCGGTCTCCGTTCAAGTCCAGGGTTGGCATTCTTCCTCCGCCTAGATGTCTGCGTATGTGCGCCGCTAACCGGCGGGCCGACCGGCAGATCGTACTATACCCAAGGACAGTCCGGCGCGACGCTCGCAATATTTGACCATCGGTAGACAATTTCGGTGGCGGGGCTCTCCGAAAATGCCAGGCTCAGTTGCGCCGTCAGGTCTATTCAACTCGCATAGCCAGGCAGAACGGGTTGGATCCCCAGGGTGTACCTGGAGAGTTGGCAACATCACCAGTGCCACCGACATCGTGATCCGTGGGTCCCCGGTTCTGCTCCGACCGAGAGTGTGTAGAATGCGCACTGAAACAGTCCGGCTTCGGCCAGAGCAACGCGACGCATTCGCCCGGGGAGGCTAAAATGGCACGATCTCTGATACGGGGCAAACACGTCGTCTGCAAGGTCACCGGGCCCCACTCCGCGGAGGTGGTCGCCGACGGGGCGGTGCTTCAGCAGGATGGAATCATCGAAGCCGTCGGAGACTACCGGGAGTTGAGCCGCCAGCATCCCGACGCCGAGGTCATCGGTTCCGGCAACCATATCGTCATGCCGGGGATGGTTAACGACCATTTCCACGTGGGCCTAACTCCCTTCCAGATGGGGGCGCCCGACCTGCCGCTGGAACTGTGGAGCCTCGCCCGCATCGGCGTCCGGTCGATCGACCCCTACCTGGACCAACTGTATGGCGCGGTCCAGATGATCGAGACCGGGACCACCACGGTGCAGGCGATCCACTCGACCCCTCGCGGGTCCGGGCCGGTGAGCCTGGAGATCGCTGACAAGGTGGTGGGCGCATACCAGGCATCCGGTATGCGGGTGTCCTATGCTCCCTCCGTGGTGGACCAGAACTCGATGGTCGCCGGCCACGGAGGCGGTGAGGCCGACTTTGCCTCTCAAATGCCGGCGGCCCTCGCGGAGCGGTACCGGTCTTTCATGGCACCAGGCTACCGGCCAGTTGACGAGATCATTGCGGTCCTGGATGAGATCTCACGGAAGTATGGCAATGATCAGTACGAACGGGTGCGCGTCACCATGGCCCCGAGCAATGTCCACCGCTGCTCCGACGAGCTGCTCACTGCCATCAAGGAGTTGGCCGGGCGTTACGGCACCGGCATCCACATCCACCTGCAGGAAACGGTCTACCAGAAGCTGTACGGTCACACGGCCTACGGCAAGACCCCCTTGCAGCACCTTCACGACCTGGGTTTCCTCGGTCCCGAAGTGACCTGCGGCCACAGCGTCTGGGCCACCGAGGAGGACCTGAGGTTGATGGCGGCCACCGGCGCCAACATCTGCCACAACGCCAGCTCGAACCTGCGGTTGCAGAGCGGGATAGCGCCCATGGGCCGCATCCTGGCGGCGGGAATCAAGGTGGCCATCGGCAGCGACGAGGCCGGCCTGAACGACGACAAGGACCTGTTCCAGGAGATGCGGGTGGTGCTCAAGCTCCACCGCGTGCCCGGGATCGACCTGGAGCCTCCCACCTCCTACCAGGTACTGGAGATGGCAACGGCCAACGGGGCCTACGCCAGTTGGTTCGGAGACCGGATCGGCGCCCTGGAACCGGGGAAGCGGGCCGACCTGACTCTGGTGGACATGCGAAACATTGAAGAGCCGTACCTGGATCCGCGGGTGTCGGTGGTGGACGCGCTGGTGCACCGGGGACGGGGCATCGACGTGGATACCGTGCTGGTGGACGGCGAAGTTGTGCTCCGGGACGGGCAACTTACCCGCGTGGACAAGGAAGCCCTGTTCCGTGAAATCAAGGCCGCCCTGGATCGCCCCCTGTCCGACCAGGAAGTTGAACGGCGGGATCTGGCACAGCAGGTGGAACCCCATCTGCGACGGTTCTACAGTGGCACGATGCCGCAGGACGCCACTCCCTTCACGACGTACAACGCCCGGTCCTGAGAGCAGCCCTGCACGATGCGATCTCGCGGTCGAACCGACCAGTGCCGTTAGATTATCCCAAATGTCGTTGCGAGTGAAGCGTGGCAATCTCGTTGCCATAGTGCGGGTTCTTGCCGAAAGCGTTTGCTTTGCACCGGGCTCCGGCGTCGCTTCAATCCTTGCCACAACAATCGAATGACCCTGCAAACTGGCACACACGATTGACGCCGCCACAATACCCTCACGAGTGCTAATATCACCCCAGGGACCGAAAACCAAGAACGGAATTTCCCGTACTCACCATCGGCGGCAGGCCGACCGGAGGCGCCTTGGCTATTACAGAGTTGGAAATCACCAATCGCACCAGTTTCGCGTCCGGCCAGCGGTTCGGCGACGCGGGAGCGTATGAGCTTTTGGAGGGGACAGCCCACTACGCGGTGGACCCGCTGCACGAGCGGAATCGGGCAATCACCGATCTGGACCTGGCGCCGCGCAATCCCGCCGGCCTGGTGGAGTTTTCGGCGGACTTCGCCATGCTCCAGCCGGTGAACACCGACCGGGGCAACCGCCGCATCCTGTTCGACGTGGTGAACCGGGGCCGGAAGACCGCCCTGAGCCTGAACAGCGTCGCCACCGCGACCGACCCCACCTCTCCCCTGGAGGCTGGTAACGGCTACTTGATGCGCCGGGGATACACGGTGGTCTGGGGCGGCTGGCAGGCGGACGTGCCGCCCACTCCTGGGCTGATCGGAATGCACGCGCCGGAAGCCATCGGACCCCAGGGCCCTCTCACCGGCAGGATCATGTGCCAGTTCCAGTGCAACGAACCCACGCAGGTCTTCCTGCTGGCCGACCGGCAGCATCTGCCCAATCCCGCCGCCGACCCCGAAGAGGCGGAGGCCACCCTGACGGTGCGGGACCTGCCCAACAGTCCCGCCACCCCCGTTGACCGGAGCCAGTGGTCCTTCGTCCGGGTCGAGGATGCGGACCTGGAGCCGCAGCACAACCACGTCTACATGCCGTCCGGGTTCGAACCGGGGCAAGATTTACCAGTTGGTCTACACCACGACCGGCAGCCGGATCGTGGGACTGGGGTTCGCCGCGATGCGGGACGCGGTCTCGTTCCTGAAGCACGCCCCGGCCTCGGCGGGGAACCCCTGCGCCGGGCTATCGACCACGCCTACGCCATGGGCCGCTCCCAGAGCGGACGCTTCCTCCGCCAGTACATCCACGTCGGCATCAACGAGGACGAAGCGGATCGGCCGGCCCTGGACGGGATCGTCCCGCACGTAGCGGGCGCGATGCGCGGCGAGTTCAACCTGCGCTTCGGACAGCCCTCCAAGGACGTCTGCTACATCATACCCGGAGATGTTCCCCTTCACCGACACTCCGCAGACGGACCCGGTGACCGGCGCCCAGGGTTCCTTGCTGGACGCCCTGGAGCGGCGGGGCACGGTGCCCAAGATCATGTTCACCAACACCTCCGCCGAGTACTGGCGCGGCGACGCCGCCCTGATCCACACCGACCTGGAGACCCTGACCGACGCGGCGGAGTCGCCATCGGTGCGCCGCTACCACTTCGCCGGTTGCCAGCACGGTTCCGGTGACTTTCCTCCGCTGGAAATCCGCACGAATGACGGGATCAAGGGACAGCTTCCTTTCAACAGCGTGGACTACGCTCCCCTGTTGCGGGCGGCGCTGGACAACCTGGACCGCTGGGTTACGTCGGGCGAAGAGCCTCCCGCCAGCCGTCATCCCAGCCTGGACGACAGCACGGCGGTGGAGTCCCATTCGCTGCTGGAACGGTTGGGCCAACTGCCCGGCGTTCGGGTTCCAACCCAGACCACCAGGGCGATCAGGCTGGACTACGGCCCCGAGGCGCACCTGGGGCGCACCGTCAATTTGCCCGCTGACGAGGGCGAAGAGTTTCCCGCGCTGGTGGCTGACCTCGACGAGTCCTTCAACGAGCGCGGCGGCATCCGCCTGCCGGATCTGGCCGTCCCGGTGGCCACCTACACTGGCTGGAACCTGCGTGACGAGAGCATCGGCAACCCCCACCTCTTCATCGGCATCACTGGCGGCCTCGCCGGCTGGACCCTCCCGCTGCCCGCTACCGAAGCCGAGCGCGAGGCCGCCGGTGACCCGCGAGCGTCAATCGAGGAACGCTACGCCGGCCGTGAGGATTACTTGGAACAGGTGACCCACGCCGCGATGGACCTGGTATCCGAAAGGTACCTGCTGCAAGAGGATGTGGACGAGGTGGTGGAACTGGCGGGCCGCAAATACGATTACTGGATGGGTGAAGGAGACAAGTGCTGAAATCGCCTTGGGGGTAGCCCATTTTCACATTTCTTGGAACCGGGCCGCACCCCGTTCGCGGTGAAAGCCCGGCTCACCGTCCGCTCAAAGGAGGACCACCATGCCCTTGCAGCTAGACCACACCATCGTTCCCGCTCACGACAAGGTGAAATCCGCGGAGTTCATCGCCCGCATGTTCGGGCTGAAGTACGAGGGGCCCTGGGGACACTTCGCGCCGGTCAAGGTCAACGACATACTGACGCTGGACTTCGATGACTCCGACAACCCGCGCTCCAATCACTACGCCTTCCTGGCATCTGACGAGGAGTTTGACGGGATCCTGCAGCGGATCAAGGACGAGAGGGTCGTCTTCGGGAGCGGGCCACGCTCGCGGACGGATGGGGAGATCAACCACCTGCACCAGGGGCGTGGGTTCTACTTCGAGTGCGAAAACGGCCACGTCTGGGAGGTTATCACCCACACGTACATCACCGATTAGCGCCGCGTCGGCATGGATTGAGTTGAGGAAACATGGAAGTAGGGCTCTACATACGCGATTACATGGACGACGCCGAGCGGCCCATGCACCAGCAGGTGGAGGAAGCCGCCGAGGTATGCCGCCGCGCCAAATCGCTGGGGTTTTCGGTCATCTACATGCCCCAGCACTACATATCGCATCCCACCGTCTGGATGCAGCCGATGCAAACGCTGGCGCGGTTGGCTCCCGATGCCGAGGGCTTGAAGCTTCTGACCGGTATTCTGCTGCTTCCCTACCACAACCCGGTGGACATCGCCGAGCAGGCGGTAACGCTGGACCACATCAGCAACGGGCGCTTTATTCTCGGAGTAGGCTTGGGTTACCGGGTAGCGGAGCTTGCGGCGTTCGGGACCAACCGCCGGGACCGGGTCAGCCGATTCGAGGAGTCAATCGAGTTGATGAAGCTGCTGTGGAGCGGGGAGGAGGTCAACTACGATGGGAAGCACTGGCAAGTGCATGACGCCAGGCTGTCCTTGGCCCCGGCGCAGGAGCCGCATCCTCCGATCTGGATTGCGGCGCAGAGCCGGGGAGCGGTGCGCCGTGCCGCGGCCCTCGGCGACCGGGTTATCCTGGGACCGCAGCCGGGATGGAAGGACATTAGCGTCCTGACCCGCCAGTACAAAGGGGCGCTGGAAGAGCTGGGCAAAGACCCAGCCGGGCGTATCGGCGCCCACCGCTCCATCGCCATCGCCAGGGACCGCGAAACGGCCATCACGGAAGCCCGGGAGATGGCCGCCAAGAAAGCCGGCATGTATGGCTCCTTCAACATGCAGGAAAATACCACGGTGGATCTGGGACTCGGAGGGCAGCGGGAGTTGCCGGACTGGGCGGTGGCCGGCAGCCCGCAGGACTGCGCCGAGATCATCAACCGTTGCCGGGAAGAGGACGGATTGGACTACATCGGCCTGGCCAGCCTGAATTTGCCCCGGGAATTTCCCGCCAGGTTGGACTACCTACAGCTGATTTCGGAAGAACTGCTGCCGCACCTGCAATAACGGAGAGCAGTTGTCGCGCCGGCGCGTTTTCTTCGGTCACCGCTGCCCGGCTTCCAAAAACTCGCTTAGCTGCGGAATTGCTCCTCGGATTCCTCAGGCATAGTGGGGCATAACTTCCGACACGAACAACTCCACCGACCGCATGGTCTCCTCATGGGACAGGTGGCCCCACTGAAAGGCGGCTACGAAGTAGTTTGCGCCGGTCTCGAGATATTCGTCCATGTAGTCCCGTATGGAATCCGGTGAGCCGGCGACAACATTGAACCCGCCTCCTCCCGGCGCAGCATGCTCCTCAAGCGCCGCGGAACCGGTCCTGCGCGCCGCCGCGGCACTGCTGGCCTGGGCCTCCCGGTCCGGCAGGTTGGACGGCCTGGCATTGGCGTTCCCGCCGGAGAACTGGGTCAATCCCCGCCTCTCCACTTCCAGTCGGCGCGGCGTGCCCAGGTTCCACTTGTACTGGTCCCACGCCGGTTGGGCTATGGTTGCGGCTTCCGCGTCGGTCTCGGCGACGAACAGATGGTTGACCAACCCAATCTTGGGCGCCTCACCCTGAGCGTTCAGCGCGCCCGGCCCCTGGTGCTCATCCCAAAGCTCGCGGTAGCGATCCACGTTCGACTGAAAGGAGTCCAGGTTCCCGACAATGATGGTGTGCATCCCGTTGACGGCTGCGGTCTCCACATTCCTCATGTACCACAGGGGCGGGTGGGGGTCCTGCTTGGGCCGCAGGCGCATCGGCAGGTCGTCGAAATTATAGAACTCGCCCCGGTAGGTCAGCGATTCGCTGCCCAGTCCTTCCCTGACCACCGCCAGCGTCTCAAGGTACCGGGCATGGTTCACCTCCACGTCGGAGTCCTGCCCCCAGAAGTAGGCTTCGATGATCCCGCCACGCCCCACCCCGATGTCCATCCTCCCGCCGCTGAGGTTGTCCAGCATGCAGATTTCTTCGATCAGGCGGACCGGGTGGTGCAGCGGCAGCACGTAGACGCATGGTCCCAACCGCATGGTCTGTGTCCGCTCGGCCGCGGCCGCCAGGAACACGTTCTGCGACGGCGCCAGACTGTGGACCGCCGGCGTGTGGTGCTCCGCAAGATGGTAGGAGTAGAACCCGGCGGATTCCAACCGCTCTATCTGGTCCAGCCGTTCCCGATAAATTTGGTCCAGCGGTACGCCGGGAATAGGCTCGATGTGGTCGAATACCCCAAACTGCAATGCCATGAATAAGCTTCCTCGTTTAATTCGATGATCTCGCGACTCAATGGTCGCTCTGATGGCCGCAGCAGGCGCGAGCGGAACTTCAGCCAACGTTCAACTCTAGTGTCAACGTTGCTCTCGTGTCAAACGCTTTTCACTTCACGCAGCTTGCACCAGTGAGCCACCGCAATCGCATTCTCCCAAACAACGCAGGACACGCCAAAAGTGTCTGGGGTTCTTCCAGCGTGCAAACCGTGGCATCGCCGGTTATTCGAGCAACATTCGTGGTCAGGAAGACGGCGCGCGGGCGCTCCTGGTGATGGGATCGAACGTGGCGGTGTCTGCGCCGCATCTCAACAACGTGGTTGAAAGGCTGCGCTCTCTGGATTTCCTGATGGTGTCGGATTTCTTCCTGTCGGAGGCCACGGCTCTCGCCGACGTGGTGCTGCCGTCTGCTCAATGGGCGGAAGAGGAGGGCACCATGACCAACCTGGAGGGGCGGGGCATTCGCCGGCGCAAAGCGTGCGAGCCTCCGGCCGGCGTGATTGACGATGTCGCCGTCATCTGCGAACTGGCCAGACGGCTGGGCCAAGGCGCCCATTTTGAGTACCGGAACGTCGAGCAGGGTTTCAGGAGCTGAGGCGCGTCGGCCGGGGGCCCCGCCGATTGGGCCGGCATCCGATGGCGTGTTCTGGCCTTGCCCGGAGGCGGACCCCCCGGGCACGCCATGTCTGTTTATCGACGGTTTCCCCACGGCCAGCGGCAGGGCGCGGATGTTTGCCGTGCGCCACCAGGAACCCGCGGAATCGCCGGCCGGCGAATACCCCAGTACCTCACCACGGTACGGAACCTTCCCCAGTATCAGTCCGGCACCCAGACGCGGCGCATCTCCGAGCTGACGGAAATCAGCCCGGCGCCCGTAGTGGAGGTACATCCCGCCACTGCCTGACAGTGGAGCTTGTTGGACGGGGCGGCCGTGCGCCTGACCACTCGGAGGGGTACGCCGACTTCCGCCTCAAGGTGTCGCGCGGGATACGGGAGGACACCGTATTCGTCCCCTTGCATTGGGGAGGCCGACGGGCGGCCAAGCGGCTGACCAACCCGGCGCTGGACCCAACCAGCCGAATGCCGGAGTTCAAGGTCTGCGCGGTGCGCAACGAGAGTCTGGTGGCGGCGGACGCCGCCGAGAAACCAACCGGCGGGAACTCCAGCACAACAACGGAGCGGTGATCGTCATGAACACGTCAAAAAGCAGCAACTGGTGGTGATCGTCAACGGCATGGCCGGCGCCCGATTCGTGGAGGAAGTGGTGGGTCTGGGCGGCCAGGACATATTCGACATCACCATCATCGGGGAGGAATCCTGCGGCAACTACAACCGGATCCTGCTCTCCGATGTGTTTTCGGGTTCCCACGACGCGGACAACATCTTCATCAATCCGCTAGAGTGATACGCCGAGAACGAGGTGACCCTGCACGCCAGCGTACGCGCCATCGGCATCGACCTCAAAGGCAAAATGGCCTACGGGTCCGGAGGACTCCTCCTGCCCGATGACAAACTGGTCATTGCCACGGGAAGTACTCAGTCAAACCTGTATCGACAGATACGGCGGGAGGTGAGCCGGAGTGGCTACGCTGAGTTGCAATCAGCAGTGGGGGAGGTGCGACATCCATGGTTCGGGAGAAGTACGGGGTACAGTTGACGGTGGAGGAGCGGAGCAGGGCTCCGACAATTGATCCGAAGCGGCCAGCGTTCCGCACGGGTAATCACTCGGGCGCGCATCTTGCTCAGGACTGACGAAGGATGGAGCGCGAGCCAGGTGGTGGCAGCGCTGGACACGTCGCAGCGGACGGTGTTCCGCACCAAACGGCGGTATGCCCAGGAGGGACTGGACGGCGTGTTGCACGACCATCCCCAAGCCAACCGGTATCGTAAGCTGGACGACAAAGGTGAAGCCTATCTGATCGCGCTGGCGTGCAGCGATGCGCCCGAGGGCCATGACCACTGGACCCTGCGGCTGCTGGCCGACCAGGCGGTGGAGTTGAGGTTGGTGGAGTCGTTGTCCCACGAGACGGTGCGTCTGCGGATGAAAAAAACATCCTCCAGCCGTGGCGGAAGCAGCAGTGGTGCATTCCCAAGGTGAACGGAGAGTTCGTGGCGGCAATGGAGGACGTGTTGGACCTCTACGCCGAACCCTACGACCCAAACCGGCCGGTGGTGTGCTTCGACGAGACCTCCACCCAACTGCTGGCCGATACCCGACCGCCGCTGCCCGCCCAACCGGGACGACCCCGGCGTCAGGACTACGAGTACCGGCGCGGCGGCACCCGCAACATCTTCCTGACCTGTGAGCCCCTGGCCGGTTGGCTCCACATCGCCATCACCGAACGCCGTACCCTGCAGGACTTCGCTCACCAGATGCGGTGGTTAGTGGATGTCGCCTATCCCCGCGCTCCAGTGGTACGGGTGGTGCTCGACAATCTGAACACCCACCGCATGGCGTCCCTTTACGAGACCGTCCCCGCCGCTGAGGCTCGGCGCATCGTGAAACGCCTCGAGTTTCACCACACTCCCAAACACGCCAGCTGGCTGAATATGGCGGAGATTGAATTCAGCGTGTTGACCCGGGCTTGTCTCCAGGGGCGCAATCCCGACAAACTTGCCCTGCAACGGGCCACCGGCATCTATGAGACTGAGCGTAACGCTAGGAAAGCCACCATCGACTGGCGGTTCAGCAGCCAGGACGCCCGAACCAAACTGCAGCGGTTTTATCCCTGCCACTCCAATGTTGACTGAATACTAGGCTACACGGATGCTCTGCTCATCGTGGGGATGACGATTATAGTCGTCTCCGCCCTGGTACTGGTGGTGCGGTTCCCGCCCGAAACTGAGCGGGCGGAGAAGCACGCCATAGACCTCGCGCTGGCCGACCGGGCCGGTTTGGCGTCGTCAGCCGCTGACTAGCGGCCGGCTCTCGGCCCCAAAGCCAGGCCAAACCTCGACCGATACAGGTTGAGTCAGAGCGCCGTTGAGTTGTCACGCAGCAGCCAAAATTGACATCCCATCGACCGGAACCAGCGCATGGTACAACGGCCCGTCAGCGCGGAACCCTCCTCGCGGCAAAAAGTCCGGACACCCGTCCGTGGCTTACTGGCCCTCCCGTCAGTGAGCAATCCACTGGTCATGCAGTCGGCTCGGTGTGCGTATGTCTAACGCCGGGAGATCGTCAACGCCATCCACTGCGTGCTGCTCGCCAGGTGCTCCTGGCGGAGCCGCTCCATCTTAATGTTCCAACCCCTCTACAGCGTAAGCAATAGAGGCCGGACTCTCCAGGGTCCGCCACGAGTACCGAGAAAACGCCGGCCAGCCCGAACCGATTTGTCGAACGCCCGTGCATTCTGCGCTAGGGGACAGTTCGGGTTACCCCAATATTTATCGGCTTCCGACCGCCGTCGCGCTCAAATCGCGAATCGCCTCCACAGTTTCCTGGCTGGCCGGCTTGCCCATTGCGACGTCCTTGACCGCTTCCCAGGACCGCAACACATCCGCCATAACCGCTTCGTCCGACTGGTCAATGTCGATGGGGATGCCCACCTGGGCCCATGACGTATGGCCGGTGAGCCAGAACACCTCGGTGGGGTTGTTCTCCGGATCCCGGAAGTAGCAGCCGATAGCGCTCGCGTGAGTGACGATGCGGTCCAGCTTGTACCCGTGTGCCAGGATGCGACCCTTGAAGTCGCGGAGATCATCGAGGGACTCCACACGCATCGAGATCTGCTGGATCCATTGCGGGTCCTCCAGCGAGGCGCGCCCGTTGATCAGGGCGATCTCGTGGTCGCAGCTCTCCGGATCGGCGCTGAAAAAAGCGCCCAGCGGACCGACCTTGGTCAGCGTCATGCCCATGAAATTCGCATAGAAGTTCATCATGAGTTCAAGGTCTTGAACGTAGAAACCGATATGGCCTAGCCCGGTGACTTTCGCCGACATCTTCATCTCCTCCGAATGCGACTGTGACCAATGATTATGCCTTTTTCCCTGCTTCGATGTCGACCCGAAGGACGGGGACGGATCGCAGCGCCGACGGCGAACCTGCCGGCAAGAAGGGTCAATCAGTCGGTCAGCAGGATGTAGACCGCGGCCGATGGGGTCAGGTCGTTGTGCGAATGGCCCTTGCCGGTGGTGTCCTCCATCAGCCGAATATCGCCGGCTCGGAGCACCCGTTTCGCGCCGTCGCTGGCCCCGATCTCCACTTCACCGGACAGATGGATGATCAGACGGCGCTCGGGCAGGGGATGAAAGTCCATGTGACGTGACCCGTCAAACTCCTGCACCCGCACCTCGGACAAATTGATCAGCGCCCCCAGTTCCGGATGCTCCTCCAGTTTCAGGTCCTCGATGTGGCTCTCGCCGTCCGTGTCCGAAAATACCCGATATATCGCCATTTCGCCCCCGGTATGTTGGTGTAGATTTCGCAGATTGTTCGCGTGATTCCAGCGCCGCCAATATCGCCACAACGCTTTCTATCCTCGCATACCGAAATACGTCGGGTTTCGAGAAAGTAGCCGGAGGGTCCGCAACTCTATCGCCGGTCCGGGATCGCCGTGATTATCCCACGATCCTCGCCTGCGGCGACTGGTTTTGAATGGGCAATCCGTGCTGTTCGCAACGGCCGGCGCGTGATTTGGCGTGCGAACCGGCCAACGTCCCCAACACTCAAAACCAACCGCGCCCTTGTCCCGCGTCAACCATATTTGCTGAAACCTGTTGCCTCGCCAGAGATTGTTGCCGAAAAATCAGCACTTGGGGTCGTTCCCGATCGAGGCGGCTTCCGGTATTCCGTGGAGGTCCGGCAGAGTTGCTTCAGACGCCGCGTAGACCAACTCGTTCGCCATGATGCCTCCCGACTGCTGCATCCTCCGCTGCGACATTCGCAGATGCGCCCGGCTGAAACGGCCCGGGTCGCTATCCTGCAGTCGGCCCAGCAGTGCCACCGCGCTAGCGTCGGGATCCTCCTGCAACCAACCCAGCAAGTCGCACCACACTCCCTCAAACGGGTCCTTCCCTGGACTTTACGCATTTTTAGAAAAAGTATAAGGGCAGAGTAAGCTGTTCCGTCCCTAATGTCACAAAAGGCCCAGCCATGCTCACCTCGCCCGATGCCATTGTAGCCGTTCGCGTTCCCTGCGCAACGCTGTTTAGCAACCCGACCTAGCGCAAAGCCCAGGTGCTATTGGTGGGCGCGATACTGGTGCCGGGCCAACGCACGATGGCCGCGGCGTTGCGGGTCATGGGCCGCAGCGATGATGGCGACTACGCCCGCTACCATAAGGTGGCCTCGGTCGCTCGTATGCGCAAACTGCTCGTCATCCTCAACGCCATCCTCAAGCATCGCTCACCCTGGGGCGACATGAGCTCGACATTCCCGACCCTTTCCTCTTGACATCGAAGACAGTTGCTCCCGGTACACCATCTCTCCACCTCATGATCAAAGTGCGGCAATGGTCGCCGATGCGGCTCCCAGAGTGGCCCAATGCTCCTGCAAATCTGGCCGGCCTGATGACACTGTAAATTTCTGTTGCTGGACTGAAGTCTCGGTAGATTGACCCGCTAACCGTGGGCGCCGGTGGCCGACGCATCGGTCGCCAGATCTCCGCCGCAGTGGGGACAAACCCCGGTCGGCTGGTTGGCGCCGCCGGCCCCATCAGCTGCGTTAGCCTCCATCATGGCGGCGCTCAGAATACCCGCCGGCAGGGCGAACAGACCGATGCCCAACACCGCAATCACCGCCGCCAGCAGCCGCCCCATGCCGGTCACCGGCACGTAGTCGCCATACCCCACGGTGGTTAGGGTGACTACGCTCCACCACATGGCTGCGGGAATGCTGCTGAAAACCTCCGGCTGGGCCGCCGATTCGGCGAAATACATCAGCGCGGCGGCGATGACCAACACCACCAGCAACCCCGCCACTGCGGTGAGCAGCTGACCGCCCTTCAGTCGCAGGGCTATCCCCAATCGACGCCCGCCCGGGAAGTAACGCGCCAGCTTGGCGGAGCGGGTCAGCAGCCGCACTGCCAGCAGGAAGGAAAGGCTAAGGCTGTCGCCAGAGATCAGCAGTACGAAGATGGATACCACCGACGGGAGAATCGCGGCAGCGTCAACCAGTCCGGTCGGCGACAACACGAAGCGTAGACGCTGACGCCATGGGTTCCCGGCCGCGTGAGCCTCAGGAGCCGCCCAGAAGCGCAGCCCGTATTCCACTAAAAACACTGCCACGGTGGAATACTCCACCAGGTGAAACCAGATGGAATAGGCATTTTTCAGACTGGGTACTGTCCAGAGGATCAACGACAGGGTGTTGATCAGGATTACGACTACCAGAAATATCTCCGGTATGACGGAACCGCGCAGATGCGGACCATCGCCGGCGCCACCTTGCCGAAGGAAGTCCGGGGCTTCCAACACGGCGTACACTCTACCGCGTAGACCGGTCGGGCTGGCCGTGCCACTGTCGGCATTCGTTGTCGTATCCATCTGTTACCATCCTTTACTGGCGAACCCGGTTATCGAGTTGGTGCCGGTCGTCGGGGCCACCGTACAATTTTGCACCCCGACGCGGCAATTCCGCCGTAATTTAAACACTGTCAACAAACTGTGTCGGTGTATGGGCGATCAGCTTCATTGCCGGTAACAAGGCGATCAGTTGAGCTGACGACAAATGAACGCTGCCACAGGATGGTCTGAACGAATGGGTGCCGTCGTCTCCGGTAACGTGCCGTTGGAAACTCCCGCATTCATCTACGACGAGGCGGGCATTGCCCGGTTGCTGGGGAAGGCGACAGAAATCCGGGATGCCAGCGGTTGCCGGTTGCTCTTCGCCGTAAAGTCCTTCTGCTTCCGCGACGTACTGGAGTTGATGGCCCCGCATTTGGACGGATTCGCGGTCAGTTCTCTCTTTGAGGCGATGCTGGCGCGGTCGGTTCTGGGCGACCGTGGCACAGTGCATTTCACCGCGCCCGGGCTGCGGCATCAGGATGCAGCGGACCTGGGTCAGCTTTGCGATCACGTTGCATTTAACTCTGTCAACCAGTGGCGCACGTTTCGGGACACCCTGGGGACGCAGGTCAGTTGCGGCCTGCGAGTGAACCCTGAACTGTCTTTCATCGGTGATCCCCGTTATGACCCGTGCCGGCCCAGTTCCCGGCTGGGCGAGCCGCTGGCGACGGTGGCCGAGGTCCTTGACGAGCCGGATTCCGTCTCGGGCCTGTTGCTCCACTCCAACTGCGATGCTACCGACTTCGGCCAGCTGGAAGCAACGGTCGACCGAATGCGCCGCCGGCTGGGGCGCCGATTGGAGGACGGCCGGCTGCGGTGGGTCAACCTGGGAGGCGGCTACCTGCTTGAAGATGAACCCGATGGCGAGGCCCCTGACATGACACCGTTGTACCGCACCCTGGAATTTCTGCAACGGCAATGCGGCTTGGAGACGATCATAGAACCGGGGGCGGCCTTGATACGCGCGGCCGGCTATCTCGTAGCCACGGTGTTGGAACTCCAGATACGGGACGGCCACCGAACGGCGCTCCTGGACACTACGGTGAACCATATGCCGGAAGTTTTCGAGTATCAGTATGAACCGGACGTCCTGGGACACCGGGACGACGGCGAATGGGCCTGCACGCTGGCTGGATGTACCTGCCTCGCCGGAGACGTCTTTGGGGAGTACCGCTTTGACCGTCCCCTGGCGGTGGGGCGACCGGGTGGCGTTTCTCAACATGGGCGCCTACACCCTCGTCAAGGCCCATATGTTTAACGGCGTCGCCCTACCGACGATTTACGCCCTTACCTCGAACGGCGATCTGCTTCTGAAGCGAGGATACACCTACGCCGATTTCGCAGCACGATGGGGAGGATGAGCTACGTCATGGCGACTGCGGAACTGTACGAACGCGAGCTGATTGTCCCCGCGACCACGTCGAACACAAACCTGCGCCGGCGGTTGTGTCAAGCCGTGACACAGCAACTGCAACCGGGCGAGGTTCCTATCCGGCTGGCCGTGACGGGCCGGGTGCGGATCCCGGGTTCCAATCAAGAGGGGCACCACTGCGAAATCGGTCTGCTGCGCTCGTTGGACAGCAATCACCGCTCCGCGTCCATTTTCCGCCTGGACCGCCGGCCTGTGGAAAACGCCCAGCAGTTCAACGCGGTTCTTCTGGTGCCGACCGGAGTAGGGGCGGAGATCGGCGGCCACGCCGGGGATGCGATGCCAGTGGCCGCCCTGCTGGCCTCGGTCTGCGACACGCTGATCACCCATCCCAACGTGGTGAACGCATCGGACGTCATTGAGATGCCGGCCAACTCCCTGTACGTTGAGGGCAGCGTCATCGCCCGGCTGCTGCTTGGCCAGGTGGGTCTGCAACGGGTCCGCAACAATCGTTTGCTGGTGGTGCTCGGGCCCCATGACGACGAACTGTTCGTCCATGCGGCCATCAACTCAATCAACGCGGCGCGAACGTCCTATGGCCTGTTCCAGCCGCAGGTTCTCCGGCTGGAACAGGGGCCTTGAAATGGACTCCCACTATGCGCGGTCGGGACGGGCCGCCGGTAGGGTGCGGGGGCTGGAGCCCCTGTTTGCGGAATTGGACCGGCGGCGAAACGAATATGACGCGGTGGCCATCACATCGCTGATTGGCGTGCCGTCCGGCTACCACTTCGAGTACTTTGACCGGATGGGCGACATGGTCAACCCATGGGGCGGGGTGGAAGCGATGCTGACCCACGCGGTCTCGGCCCTGTACGACGTGCCGTCGGCCCATGCCCCGATGCTGGAAAGCCGGGAGATTGCCAACGCCGACCCCGGGGTGGTCGATCCTCGTATGGCGGCCGAGGCCGTGTCGCTGGCGATGATCCAGTGCATCCTGAAAGGTCTGCAGCGCAGTCCCCGACTCGTTACCGACCCGGAAGCCCGACGGCACCACAGTGTGTTCAACGCATCCGACGTGTCGTGCCTGGTGATCCCTGACGGATGTGTGGGGTTGCCCACCCTGGCGGCGCTGGAGCAGGGCATCTCCACCATTGCCGTGCGGGAGAACCGCAACCTGATGAGCAACGACCTGACGGAACTGCCGTGGGCCCCGGGTCAGCTACACATCGTGGAGAACTACTGGGAGGCCGCCGGCGTAATGGCGGCGCTACGGGCGGGCGTGGACCCGACCACAGTGCGCCGGCCGCTGGCGGGGGCGCAAGTTACGGGGTTGCGAGAACAGACCGCCAGCATTTGATGGGGCGGCGATGGGCGTATCGTGCGGGGCCCGTCTGCCTACTCGGCCGGCCCGTCAACCGGGCAGCAGGCCGTCGCCGATGAAAATGTGCTCCGCTTCGTCCAGCGTAAGGTCCGTTTCCGGCAGGATCAGATCCGATTCCACCAATTGGTCAAGCGGCAACGGTTCGCCCCGGTCTCGTACCAGCCGGAACATTTCGTCCAGCAGCGATTGGAATTGGGCGCCGTCCTCTGTGGCCACCGCCTCCACCATGCGGTTGTCAATGTCGTTCAGGTCATCGATGACCGACCCGGGTAGGTTGAATTGCCCTTCGCCAAGTATCCGTACTATCAAATTCAGCGCTCCAGTATTGTGCGACGGAGTGGGGTGGCAACCACAGGATTCGGCGGATTTGCCTTGCCGTATCCGTGGTCAGGCGCTCCCCCCGCTGGGCGGGGCCGCCGCGCTGTTGTTTTTCAGCGCGGCGAGTTCAGCCTCCACGCTGCTGGAAGTCGAAATCTGCGCCAGTTCCCGGTCGATGTCATCCCGGGGGCCAGTGATGTCGTCCAGCACGCCGGAGGCAACCAGTTCGTCGATGGCGCCGGCCTTGGCCCGCATCTGGTCCGTCTTGTTCTCGGCGCGCTGCACCGCCATCGAAACGTCTCCCATCTCCTCGGAGATGCCGCCCAGCGCGGCGCCGATGCGCACCTGAGCCTGAGCCGCCGTATACTGTGCCTTGATGATTTCCTTCTGGTTGCGGAAGGCATCCACCTTGGCCTGCAAGCGTTGCTCGGCCTGGGTCAATTTCTCCTGCTCCCGTTCCATGCCGGCGATCTGCTCGTCCAGTCCCTCCAGCTCCGCCAGGGCGGTCTGCTTGCGCTGCAGGGCCAGCCGGGCGAGGTCCTCCCGGTCTGCGTCCAGCGCCTGGCGAGCCTGACGGTCCAGCCGGGTGATGTTCTCCCCGACCCGCTCGGCCTGCTGCTGGATGCGTCGCTTGGCGGTCACCATCTCGACCACTCCGCGCTTGACGTTCTGTAGCATCTCCAGCTGTTTCTCATACGAGTAGTCCAGCGTCTCCCGGGGGTCCTCAGCAGAGTCGAGCATGCGGTTCATCTTGGATTTAACGATGGTGGACATTCGGGAAAACATTCCCATAATCTCAATTTCCTCCTGTTGATAGTCGGGTACGTTGTACCCCGGGTTCGGCCAGTCGGCCGACTGTTCAATAGCCGCGTTTCGATCCGAAGAAGGCCCAGCCCAACATCACCACCGCCGCCAGGATGCAAAGCACGCCGGCGATGCGGAGCAGGAAATCCAACACGCCAATCACCATCAGTATGCCCAGCGCCAGCAGGGCTAGTCCCAGCAATATGCCGGCTGCTTTACTCAATCCCCCCATTGGGCTTCCTCCGTCGGTGGTTGATATGAGTAGAGGATAATGGGCGTCGCCGGCGGCGGTCAAGCGGGGCCTTCCTCTGAGGGCCGCCGCCCTGGGCTATAATGCGGCATCCGGCAACCGTGGCGCTGCCCGGTCTCTGCGGTTCCCATCCTTCCTCCGGCAGGTGAAGCCATCATGAGCAAGCAATCATCGTTGGGCCGGCTATTGGGCCGAATCATGGGCCGCGGAAACAACCGGCCGCCCGGCCGGACTGACCGACTGGCCGTCGACAACAGCATCCGAGCCGCCCGGGTCGGAGACGTGGTGATGGTGCAAGGCCTCAGCCTGGACTACGACGATGCCTATCTGGTGGTGGAACACGTGCATCGCTGCGCCGGTAGCGGCATCGAGTGGCGCGAGATAGTGGCCGCCGACGCCCGCCGGCAGGTGCGGCTGGAGTGGTCCGGTGACGGCGATAACCTTTTCGTCACCGCGGCCGCAGACCCCCGGCCGATGGGGCTGGACTCCATCGGTTTGACCGAGGATGACCTGATCGCGCTGGACGAAGCGCACTCGATCGACAACGGCGTAATCATTGAAGAACGGCGTTATTCGTATCGCAACAGCTTCGAAGCGATTTACTACCGGGACAATCAAATGGACGAGGGTGAAGGCTTCTACATGTGGGAGTTCGTGGCGGACGACGGGCAGGACATGCTGGCAATCACCAAGTTCGAGGGCATTCCTTTTGAAGCCCACTTCAGCGACATCATCCATCCGGATGCTGTGGCGCTGTACCCGGGAGAGCGATCAGAGACCCAACGACGATACGACTGAATGGAGAACGTGCCAAGTGGACATACTGATTGACATATTGACCTTTCTTCCCCGTGGGCTGGTCTATGTTGCGTTGGGGCTGGTGGTATTGACCCTGGCGAAACTGGCTCGCGATATTGTCACTCGTCACCGCATCGAGGAGGAGATAGTAGACAAGGGCAACGTCGCGGTGGCGCTGCGCCTGTCGGGCTATTTGGTGGGCGTCATCCTGGTTTTCCTCGGGGCCGTGTACCAGCCGCTGGGCGGCGCCGGCTATAGCGGGCTGGGTTTCGACCGCGCTTTCGGGTTGGAAGCGCTTTGGGTTTTCCTGTACTCGCTTGCCGGGATCGTCGCGCTGAACCTGATGCGGCTGGTCACCGACCGGTTGGTGCTGTACCGGTTTGAGCTGGAGCGCGAGATTATCCAGGACCAGAACGTGGGAGCGGCGGCAGCGGAGTTCGGCGTGAACGTCGCTGCCGGTCTTGTCATCGCCGGCGCAATCGCCGGCCAAGGCGGCCCGCTCAACGCCCTGGCGTTCTTCGGTCTGGGCCTCGGCGTCCTTATCCTCTTCGCCTTGTTCTACGAATGGACCACGCCTTTCAACATCCACGACGAGATTGAACGCGACAACCCGGCAGTGGGCATCACCCTGGGCGGCAACCTGGTAGCCATCGGCCTGGTCATCTTTAAGGCCACTTTCGGCGACTTCGTGGGCTGGCAGGAAGGTATTTTGGAATTCGTAGTCTACTCAGTGGTGGGGTTCGCTCTGCTGTATGTCCTGCGGCTGGCGGTGGACCTGGTGTTGTTGCCTCACACCCGGGTTTCGCAGCAGGTGGCAGCGGGACGCAACGTGGGCGTCGCCTTCGTCGAGACCGCGGTGGTAGTCAGCTCCGCCTTGATATTGCTCGTGGCCGTCTGAAGGCCAGACGTGGCCGACGTGGCGGCGGGGCACCGTTCGGAGTGTCACCCTTCGGCCAGGGCATCGGAGGCGCCAGCGGATTGCTGCTCCAGCAGGCGACGCTGAATTTCAGCTTGGGCCAGACAATCGGCGGCCGCCTCGGCCCGGGCTTCCAGCAGGGCGAAGCCGTCCTCCATGATAGCGGTGAGAACCGCGTCGGGCGGCGGCGGCATGGCGCGGTTGACCACCGGCTCCAGCAGTCGGTCGAAACACCCGGGGTCGCCTACCAACCGCTGCCATTGGTCGGCATAAGGGTCGAGAGTGCCGTCGTAGAGCCGCAACAGGAAAACGGCGCGGACCGGGTCCAGACCCTCGGCCATGATGGCTTCAACCCGCAAGTCGGCGCCGCGTCCGGTGTCGAACTCCGCAGCCTGTTCATCCTGGTTCCAGCGAGCGTCCTTGAACAGGTCGAAGCTGTCGATCAACGCTTCCGTCTCCGCCAGCAGGGAACCAATCAGCTGGCGGCCGGCCGGTGCCACCTCCGCTCCGTCCCCGTCTGCGGCCGGCCGCAGGCAGCGACGGCGGTTCAGCCCCGACACCACCGGACGGCAGGGGTCGGAGGCGGACAGGTCGGAGGCAGTCGGCACCGCGCAGCCATGCTTGTCCACGAAATAGAGCAACGCGCACGATTGCATCCAGTCCAAGAGTTCATGCCGGTTCACAGCGTACCCCCGCGCTACCGCCCAATCCAGTGGTCGATAAGCTGGGAGCATTGTTAGCATCAGGTCAGCGTCGCCGCGGCCTCCGACCCGGCGGCATAGGGGCGTTGGCCGCAAGTGGGCTCCCACCGGGTCGTCAGGGTGGGCTGGCCGGCCCCAGTTACGTCCCGTGGCCAGCGACAGACGGCAGAGGCCGGCTCGCCACTGTTGCGCCAGCGTCAGCAGCACGGCGTAACAGGCCGGCAGGTCGGGATTGTCTCGCCTATCCAACCGGGCTGCGGCCTCGCCCTGCCCGGTGGCATCCGGCGGCAAAAGCCGGTCCAGCAACTGGCGCAGCGTTAGGCGACTGTTTCCGGCCGGCAGGTTGACGTGCAAGGCCGTGTCCGGCGGCAGTTGGTCGGTCCATACCGACACACTGAGGCCGGCGTCGTCACCGGTGCCCATACGCTCAGGCTAGCCAGGCGGGTCGTGTCCAGCCGTCGCTATCCGGATCGTTGCGGAAGTTGACCCGGCCGCCGCCGCCGCTGAACCCGCCGAAACTGCTCCGGGATATCGTCGAACCGCTTCCGCCGCCGATGCCGGAACTGCGGGAGATGGACGAACTGCTGCGCGTTATGGAACTGCTGTTGCGGAAGCCACCGGACGACCTCTGGGTCTGCTGGTAGGTCTGCCGGCCCGAACTGACGCCCCGTCCTGCTTCCTGGTAACGGGAACCGGCAAACGTCTGCTGACGGGAGGTGTACTGCCGGTTGCGATCCAGCTGGGAGTCGTAGCCACTGGAACCGCGGTACGAGGACCGGTCCTGTCGAATGGTTGTCGCCCGGCCCGGCCCTGTCTGGTAATAATAGGGGCCGCGGCTCAAGCTGCTGAATATCAGGTAAGTGAAGAGGAAATCACCAGCGCCGAAGTGGCTGTTGTAATACGAATTGGCGTGATAGCCTCGCAGTTGGTGCTGTTCGTCCTCTTTGATGATGGCAAAGAGTTGGTCGTCCGTCGCGTCGTCGATTTGGCTGTTGTTGTCCAGGTCTTCCCAGCCCTCCAGCGTGAGGCGTTCGCCGTCCTGGCGGGAGCGGATCAGGATGATGCCATCGCCTTCGTAGATTTTGTTTACCCTGCTTTCGAACTCGGTGGCGCTACTGGACTCCTTGAACGCCTCCTGCACGTCGTCCAGATTGATGCGGCCGGCAGCGCCGTCGGTGGCCGCCCACTGGCTGTAGCTGGGACCGCTGGAAGAATCTCCACAGGCAACCAACAGCGGCGCGCCCGCCAACAAACTGCTGGCGGACATCGCCAGGGCCATTCGGCTGATTCGTGGCGACATATCGGTCAACTCCTTTGCGGGCGACTGGGGGATGAGGCAGCGGATCTCAAAATGTGAGCTGGGCCAGCCGCGGGTCCACGACCAACGGCGACGACGGTGCGGGGCCATTCTCCGGAGGGATGGGCAACCCGGCGATGGGAAAATGACATATTTGGGACAGGAAGCTATCGGATACTTCTTCTCGAAAACGTTGCCAGGCGGCGTCAGCGGAGATCACATACTCGGCAATTACGGTCTTTGGCAAATGCGTTTCCATTCTAGAAACGGCGGCCATCCCCCTCAAGTCGGCCCGGTGATTTTCCCACAGTTCATCGCCGGCCTGCAAAAGCAGTAATCGGGACAACTCGGCGAATCGTGCCGAGCCCAGTTGGTCCTGTCGTTCCGCCAAACGCTGTTGCAACAATTCTGCCAGCGCGCCTTCCAGTGCATCCAGGGAATGGCCCCAGGCCGGCTCAGCGTCCACGCCGTACCGAACCCACAGTTCTGCGGCCAGAGCCGCGAAGCGTCGTGCGTAATCGTCGGCAACGAGACCAGGAAAATGTCGGCCGGCGAGGCCGGTCGTGGCGAAACGGGCCGCGTCATCGGCCCACTGCCTCAGTCGGTCGGGCTCGGCAACCAGTGTATCCTGCCGGGCCAGATAGTAATCGTCGGCGTGGCGGTCCAACACCGCAGCGTACTCCAGCAACAGTGCCCGTGCACCGGATGCCTCCCGCTGGGCTGCATCTCGCCTCCGCCGCAACTGTCGATCCAGTTCCGGCCCTTCCCAGCAAAGCCGGCCGACCGGATCTGTTGCCGGCGCTCCGAACTCCACGCCGGTCAACCATCGGTCTGACCTGACCAGCAGGCTGCGAGTGGAGCCGAAAGCACCCTGGCGTCCGCTCCGGCCCTGCAGTTGCAGTGCCAACCCGAGGAGAATCGTTGAATTCCGTGCTGACGACGTGGAGGCCCAGTCCGAACTCTAGCGTGACAGCCAAAGGCGGCGCCGGGTCCGTCCCCCGGAGGTGCACCGCAAGACGGCCACCCTGGCCGGCCCGCGCGGCTGACATCCGGGGGTTAGCCACCAATGCCTGGGCCAATAGGTTAGCCTCGGCTGGCGTGTTGGCCTTCACGCCCACCGCCCTGCCGTCCGGGTCAGTCACCAGCAATTCCTCCAGCAGCGCGGCGAAGCGCACCAGGATGAAGCGATCGAGGTCAGGAGGCAGCATCACGTCGGTGCCGCGGCCGGCCATGTTGGTTGCCACCGTTACGGCAACGGGCTGTCCGGCAACGCGAACGATGTCCACTTCCTCGTGGCCAGTGGCGGCGTTGAGCAGCGAGTGGGGAATGCCGGCCACCGTCAGTCGCCGGCTCACGGCCTCCGACTGTGCCACCGTCCGTGTGGCCACCAGAGTCGGGCGGCCCGACCGCTGACAGTGACGGACCTCGTCCACAACGGCGTTCAATTGGTCATCGGCTTGAGCATACACCCGGCTGGGCAGGTCCCGGCGCCGCGTGTGTCGCGTATCGGGAACCACTTCCACATCCAAGCCGTACAGGCGACGGAACTCGTCGCTCGCAGCTTGGGCCGTGCCGGTGAGGCCAGCGAGGCTGCGGTAGCGACGCGCAAAACCCGGCACGCTGATTTCACCGAGGCTGCGGCGGTCAGGATGGACGGTCACGCCCTCTTTGGCTTCCACCGCTGGGTGTAGACCGTCCTGATAGTGGGTGTCAGGACGAGGCCGACCGGTGTCGCGGTCCACCAGCACTATCTGGTCATCGCCCACCACGTAGTCGACGCCCCGGCGCAGCAGCAGGTGGGCTCGCAGCAACTGATGCACCTGGTTGACCAGATTGGCCCGCTGAACAGCCCGTCGGGAGCCGTTTTTCGTCGCCGCCGTGGGCAGGGTCAGCGGAATATAAATCTCCCAGACGAGCCTCAAGGAAGGCCACTCCCCGGGGCGACAACCCCAAACTGTGTCTCTCTGCATTCACCAGGCAGTACAAACCTTCCCCAACCTCCGGGTGGGGTCTGCCGGAGCCGTCCGTATCGATCAGGGACAGTGCCCGGCGGCGCAGGCGAGGTTGGGATGCGGCCAGCTGGCGCGTCGATTCATCGTCCGGCTGGGCCAGCATGGCTCGGGCCAACAGGATTGCCAATTTGTCGTTCGCCTGACCGTCCTGGACCGACTGTTCCAGTTGGCGCCGGCATTCCGCCGCCAACTGGGCCTGCTCTGCGACGAGACCCCGTACCGCCCGGTCTGCGCGAACGATGGCCCGCCGGCTGACGATGGGAGCGCCGGCAATGACCAGCGGGGTGACAGCCTCGTCCAGCAACGTCTGATCCGCCTCGTCGATAATGGCGACATCCAGCGGCCCCTGGATTTGGTCGTCCGGGGACATTACCAGCTGATCCCGCAGGTAATCGAAGGCAAACTCACGCAGCGTGCCATAAATTATCCGGTTGGCGTAGGATTCCCGCCGCTCCGGACCCGCCATGTGGTCCAGCACTGCGCCCACCCTCAGCCCCAGCGCTCGGTACACTGGCGCCAGCCGCTCGCAGTCCCTGGCGGCCAGGTAGTCGTTGGCGGTGACCACGTGGACGGTGTGACCCAGCAGAGCATACAGCGCCGACGGGAACGCGGCGGCCACGGTCTTGCCCTCTCCCGCAGCCACCTCCACGATCCGCCGGTTGCACAGATGCAATCCGGCCAGCAGCTGCTGATCGGTGGGGCGAAAGTGGCGTCCCTCGCGTTCGTGGTCCAGCCGGCGGCGGGCCGCCCGGTAAAACTCCGCCGGAAGAAGCAGGTCACTACCCGGGTAGCGACCTCGGCCGGTGGCGGTTAGCTCCCGGCGGGCGGCTGCCATGCTCGGCTCGTCGTCCGCATCCGGCAGGTCAAAAACGTTCCATAACCCCAGGCGTCGCCGGATGGTCTCGTCAACCACAGCGAACACGCGAACCAGCGTGTCCTCCGGTATGAAATTGGAGGCTGAAGACCCGTCATTAAGGCCACCGACCGCCTCTCGCAGTTCCCGGTCTGACCAGTTGGACAGGCCCCACGCGCGCCGCGTTGCCCGGATGCGGCGCAGGATCCGGCCCTCCGGCGAGCGCACGCGCCACTTCCTTAGCAGCCGATGCTTAGGCCCATCCGGCCCGGCGCTCACAGCGTTGGACCTTTGTCCGAGACTTTGGAGGGCGGTCTTAGCGCAATTACGGCCAGGCCGGCCCGGTGGTCGGGACCGTCCCACCAGTTGTAACGGTCAATCAGTTGGTCTTGGGCTGCCAACACCCCCGCCGCCGCGGTCGGATTGACGGCGGCCAATTCCCCACCCACCGGTCCGTCCAGGGTCCACTCAGGGCTCAAGTCCGCCCGAAATCCGGCGCGGTGGCATAGACCCTCGTACTGCCCTTTCAGACGCCGGTATTCCGACTCGCTGCGGTAGGGCAACGGCACCACGTAGTGCTGATCAGAAAGGTACAGACCAAGTTCGTTCTCGAAGACCTGCACCAGGTCGGTGTCATCCAACCAGCCCTCCAGGGCGAAGAACAAGTTTTGGGGAACGTCCTGATCCACCCGGTGATAGTGGTAGTCCTCCGTCTCCGCCACCATGCGAACCCGCACGCTCGGGCGGTCTCCGTCTGCGCCGTTGCTCAACATCCGGCGGCCGGCGGCACCCCTGAGAAAAAGGAACGGGATGTTGCCGTTGGTGGCGTCCACCAACAGGGGTTCGCCATCCACCCAATACAGCAGGGCGGCGTGCTGCCAGTAGCGCATATGACGCCGGGCGAAGCGGAAGTCAAAGGTGTTCAGCATTTCCCGCAGCCGGTCAGCAGGAAGTGGGCCAGGCGCGCTTGGACCGCCCAGCAGGTATTCAGACTCCAGCCCGTAGTGGTCGGTAAGAAACTTCAGGGCCTGTACCTTCTCGGTGCAGATGCCGCCGGCTCCCGCGGCGATGTTGCGCACCGTCTCGTCGCCGGTCTTGAACCGCAAACCGTCGCTTGCGAAACGTGAGTAGTTCTCGAAATCGCTGCGCCAGATGCGCGCCGCCAGCGCGCGGATCAGCTTTCGTTGCCGGCACGGCGTATCCCCCCGCAACACCTGATCGGTCTCACTGGGGCCATAGGCCGCAGCCACGGCGGTTCGGACGAAGGTTTCATAGCAATGGGGGTGGTGGCGCCAACGGCGCAGGTGAAAGCCGGTCCAGTTGCGATCGTAACCGGCGTCGGTGCGGTCCACCGCCACATCGATCAATTCCAGTGGAACGTCGCCCGCCGTTGCCGACTGGACTGAAACCGGCAGGGTCAGACAGGCCGGCCGGCCTTGCTGGAGAAACCGCACACCGGCGAAGACGCCCGTCAGCCGGCCGGAGTCGTCGGAACGGTACACCAAATCCTGCAGGCTTCGCAGGGCAAGCAGGCCGTCGGCTGTAATTGCGCGAGCCCGAATCAGTCGGTCGTCGTTCGGCGTGTTCCTCAGGTAGCGGTCCAGCAGACGGCCCAACGGGGCTGACCGGGCGGCCGGGTCGTCCAGCCGCAGGGCTGCGTTTCGACCAGAGACGGTATCCGTAATTCGCAGGATCAGGGATGACGGCATGGCAACGGGGAGGGCATCCTCACTATCCTCAAGGTATGCCGGCAGACGATTGTGAAATGCACCATACCACACGGCTTGATCAGCCGGCGGGCGCGCGCTGACAGCGATTAATCTACCCTGTCAGCAGCGAGGACAGTTTATGGTAACGTCTTATGCGAAGTGTATCTGTGGATCCCCCCACGCGCGGGCGGTAGGCAGCACCTTCGAGTACGATTTTCCGGTGATCACCCACAATCTCTACGGATCGGCCAAACCCGACGGATCCAAGCAACGGCGCACGTCGTCAAACAGCCGGCCGGCTGAAACCGAACCGGCCCCACAACCCAAGTGTCCCGACACTCCCAAACCCAAAGGCACCACGTTCACGCCGGGACAGCGCAAAGAACAGGACCGTGCCAACCGCGCCGCACTACGCCAGCGCCGAAAGGAACTCGGCATCTGCCGGGACTGCAAGAACCTCGCCGTACCCGGCAAGACTCGCTGCTCAGACTGCGCCGCGAAGCACAGCAAGCGTCATCGTTGACGCTATCCAGAGCCGCTCGGCTCAAACCCAACTTCAGCGACCCTTACCTTAACTACACGACGCTTATCTGTTTCTGGCTCGACTCACTCAGCATGTGGCCGCCGTACATCAACCACCAAAAGGAGCGGGGCTGGTAGTAGTACCGGCCCCGCTCACGTACATCACGCCAGATTCGACTAACCCGTGACCAGATCCTTGATCTGCTGCTTGGTCAACTCGAAGGGCGCCGCAGAACCCCGAACGGGAGTCAAGCCACCTTCCGAAACCAAGCTCTCGTAAACGTCGGTTGCCAAGAACGTCAGCCGACCGTCCGCGTCCACCTGCGCCAAGTAAGGCTCGCCCGGAGATGCCCAAAGGACATCCCCGTACTCACTGGAGTACCCTTCCGGGCGGCTTATTCCCTCCAGGAAAAGAACGTAGTCCGTC
Source organism: Geodia barretti (assembly GCA_030341885.1). Taxonomy (NCBI): domain Eukaryota; kingdom Metazoa; phylum Porifera; class Demospongiae; order Tetractinellida; family Geodiidae; genus Geodia; species Geodia barretti. Next base: position 43,481 of record CASHTH010001733.1, read on the forward strand.
CCCTCAGTCAGTTCCAGCAACTCGTAGCTGCTGTCCTTGGACTTGCCGTCTCCAAAGTTGAACGTACTGCTGTCCGTGGTAACCAGGTAAATCTCGTCACCGGCGGCGCCGCTGCCCTTCAACACCTCCACCACAGTGAACTTCCGGAATCGCTCGTTGACCGAACCCTTTGACACACCGTCCGACGCGGTACCCTTCGATATGGTCTCAGTGCGGTCGTCGACATACTTCGCCACTACAATGCGGTCCGAACCAGCCACCAGCGTATCCGCCTCAACGTGGATCAGCCACGAAGCCACGCTCCCACTGCTCCCACCTCCCCACATCATCCGCGGCGCCACGACGAACCCTGCCAAGATGCCGACCACCAAGGTCACGCCCAAAAGGGCTATCAGCTTGTTTTTCAAGATGTCCACCTCCGGTCGGTAGTTGCATTCCAGCGAATAGTCCACGTGCGAGTAGATGTCCTGCACCCCGCAATCATAGACGGGTATCAACAAGTACAACACCTCAAGGCCGAACCAGCCGATAAACACAGTGACTAGTGCTCAGTCCATGTTGGAAAGGCAGAGGTAAAATCGCTGCAGTTTGTTTCGGGCGTCCTGGCTGCTGAACCGCCAGTCGATGGTGGCTTTCCTAGCGTTACGCTCAGTCTCATAGACGCCGATAGCCCGTTGCAGGGCAGGTTCGTCGGGGTTTCTCCCTTGAAGGCAAGCCCGGGTCAACACGCTGAATTCAATCTCCGCCATATTCAGCCAGCTGGCGTGTTTGGGAGTGTGGTGAAACTCGAGGCGTTTCACGATGCGCCGAGCCTCAGCGGCGGGGACGGTCTCGTAAAGGGACGCCATGCGGTGGGTGTTCAGATTGTCGAGCACCACCCGTACCACTGGAGCGCGGGGATAGGCGACATCCACTAACCACCGCATCTGGTGAGCGAAGTCCTGCAGGGTACGGCGTTCGGTGATGGCGATGTGGAGCCAACCGGCCAGGGGCTCACAGGTCAGGAAGATGTTGCGGGTGCCGCCGCGCCGGTACTCGTAGTCCTGACGCCGCGGTCGTCCCGGTTGGGCGGGCAAAGGCTCTCTCACATCGGCCAACAGTTGGGTGGAGGTCTCGTCAAAGCACACCACCGGCCGGTTTGGGTCGTAGGGTTCGGCGTAGAGGTCCAACACGTCCTCCATTGCCGCCACGAACTCTCCGTTCACCTTGGGGATGCACCACTGCTGCTTCCGCCACGGCTGGAGGATGTTTTTTTCAGCCGCAGACGCACCGTCTCGTGGGACAACGACTCCACCAACCCCAACTCCACCGCCTGGTCGGCCAGCAGCCGCAGGGTCCAGTGGTCATGGCCTTCGGGCGCAGCGCTGCACGCCAGGGCAATCAGGTGGGCTTCGCCCTTGTCATCCAGTTTACGATACCGGTTGGCTTGAGGATGGTCGTGCAGCACGCCGTCCAATCCTTCCTCGGCGTACCGCCGTTTGGTGCGGAACACCGTGCGCTGCGACGTGTCCAGCGCTGCTACCACCTGGGACCCGCTCCACCCATCCTCAGTCCGGAGCAGGATGCGCGCCCGAGTGATTACCCGAGCCGAATGCTGGCCGCTTCGGATCAATTGCCGGAGCCGTTCCTGCTCCTCCGACGTCAACTGTACCCCGTACTTCTCCCGAACCATGGATGTCGCACCTCCCGCACTGCTGATTGCTACTCAGCGTAGCCACTCCGGCTCACCTCCCGCCATATCTGTCGATACAGATTTCACTGAATACTCGTTTGTCATAGCGAGGACCGACGCAACGCGGCAATCCCCTTGCCCGATCGGTGACTCCTCAGCCAACGAGATTGCCGCGCGTCGCTCGCAATGACAGTTTGAACACAAGCGGGTACGGATGGGGGTTACGATCTATAGGGCGAGTTTAGTAAGAGTGCTTTGCTCCACAACATGTATCATGGACATCGGAATTATGTCCGTTTGCATTGGTGATATCGGCCGTGCAAGGTCATTGTGTTGCGCAGCGTGTTAGGTCTGACGAAGTAACGGAATGCACCAGGGCATTGGGTATCTTGGGATCGATATTGCTGATAAGTCGTGGAAACCGCGGCTGACCACGCTCGGCGCACTTCTCATATGCGTGCGACGTCGTTTCATTGGTCACCGCGATGGCTCGTGTTTGCCTCCTTTCATGCTTTCTTTACATGCTGCTGTGTGATTGTGAAGAGGCGGGGTGAGCTGGTGGACGCGCTGACGCCGAGGGCGCCGGTCAAACCCGTGAGACTGGGTGTGGCCAGGGTAGGGGGTTGACCAGCTCTCCGAATCGGGTCCTCGACTACTCACGGGTGATTTCACAGCGCCGGCGATGGTCACGCAGACCTTTGACCACCTCGGTTTCGACGACGCGCTATTGCCGGCTGGCTCTGGTACCGAAGTATGCGGCGGCGGCCAGCGTGCCCAGGACGCCGGTCACGCCTATCGCCAGGATCAAAACGCGCCACATGGAGAGCGCCTGAGTTGCGGACGCGGTGTTGGCGGAGGAACGCCGGTTCACGTCGTCGACGAGGAGGTCAACCTCGTGAAGCAATTCTTCAAGTAACACGTCGTTGGCCGCGATCAGTCTCCGTTCCTCGACAATCATGTCTAATTTCACGTCAAGGGTCTGCCACACGCTACCCTCCTCCCCGCCGAGGTCCAGCACCTCCCTGGCGAGTGGAATGGCGTCCGGTTGCAGGGTGGCAGGGGTGTTGTTGTCCAGGTACTTGACGCTGGTCGCCATCCGTTGAGCCGCACCGTGGTAGTCTTCGCGGATCAGTTGCGCGTTTTGGGGGAAGAGCGAAACGCTTGCGCCCAGGAGGACACCCATTCCGAGACGCTGGCTTTCAACGAGATTGAAGATGTGGTGGTATTGCCAAATATCGTCCAGGGAAAGCCTGTCGGCGGCGGATCCGGAGAGCGGTGCCGTCCCGTTGTAACCTGCCACCAGGTAATGAAATTGGTCGTCCAGGCTGGTGACGAGCGCTGCGTCGAGTTTCTTTTTCAGTTCGAAACGAATCTTACGGTAGTTCGCCAGACTTTCTGACATCAGACTCAGCAACTCCGGTCGTGCCGCCTCGATCAGTTCGATGTTGTATGCCAGCGAATCGATGTGCTGGCGGATGGTTTCCACATGCTCTTCATCGTCGTGGGCTTCAAAATGAACCAATTGTTGCCTCAATGCCGTTTCTTCTGCCGCCAGCCGGTCCGAACGCTCAGCCAGCCGATCAGGGGACATGGAGGAGACAGTGGGCACAGACCCCACGGACGCCAGCAGGCTGGAGTGCCGGGCCACGCCGAAGGCGGCGGACAGGAGAGCAGCGTCTCGGTTCTCCGCGATATTGGGCTCCAGGCGGGTGGTCGCGAGCCAGCCGGCCAGGGTCGCGCCGACGATAATCACCAGGGCATCGCCGACGGTCAGCAAAAAAGTTGGAGATGTGCGCAATTGACCCATCATCACGAGCCTCCCAATTCATCAATCATCAAGAAGTTTCCGTCCCCGTCAATTACGGTCAGGAACACCGCGTCGGACCCCTGATTGTCACCGGTCCCGTAACTGAGCTTGAATCCGTCTATGTCGATCGTTTCAGAGTCTCGAATGGCCGTGACGAAGCAGCTCCTGTTGAGGTCCCTGCCGCACGTTTCAAGTCCGGCGATTGCCAGGCGGCCGGCCAGGTATCCTTCCAGCGAGAAAAACCCGGAACGGCGGCGGGATCGTATTCCAGGAGCGCCTTCTGGTAGGCGGCCACTATCGGTAAGTTGTCGTCTTCCGGCAAAGGCACCACTTGAGTGACGTACACGCCGGCGGCGTCGGGCCCGAGTTCTGCCGCCAGAGCGTTGCTGCCGACGAAAGACGTGGTCATGAACACCGGATCGATGTCGCGACGGGCCAGGGTGATGGTCTCGGCCACCGGGGCATAGGCGCCGATGATGATCACCGCTTCGGGGTCGGCCGCGACGATGCTGAGCAGGGCGGTCTTCACCGCGGTGGTGTTACGTTGGTAGTAACCATCCGCGACGGGGTCCAATCCCCGACGCTCCAGCGCCAGACGCGCGCCCTGTAATCCAGCTTTACCGAAGGAATCGTTCTGATACAGGACCGCGACTCGCGTAATCCCAAGGTCACCGGTGAGACGGGCCACCATCTCTTCGGTTTCCTGGTTATACGAGGCCCGCAGATTCACCACGTTGCCAAGCTCGGGGTCGCGGAGCATATCCGTGCCGGTGAAGGGGGCCAGGAACGGAACGCCGGCGGCGACTGCAATCGGAACGGCGGAGTGCGAAGTCGGAGTTCCAACGGCGCCGATGAGGGCAAACACGCGCCCGGCGTTGACCAGCTGCTGCGTGTTGGCGAACGCGCGGTCCGCTTCATAACCGTCGTCCAGGGTCATCAACTCCAGCTGACGGCCATGGATTCCTCCGGAGATATTCGCTTCATGGAAAGCCGTCAGTATCCCGAGCCTCATGTTGTTACCCAGTTCCTGTGCCGACCCGGTGAAAGCAGCCGATTGGCCAAAGACGATCCGGTCGTCGTATACTCCAGGGTCGCTGCGACCGGGAATAGGAACCGCGATTTCGGAAGATTGCTCACCCGCGCTGACGGGCGAGAGCGCTTCACTCGCCGGTTGGGCGCACGCGGGGCCGGTGAGAATTCCGACCAATGCAATGATCGTGGTCAAACCCACGAAACGGAAACCGGAAACCCTCAAGTATCTCATTTTCACACCTCAGTTATAGAGTGTACGTTTCTCGTATGACGACACATCGCCGTATGGGGGACGCGCAGAATATGGTCGACCAACGGTGGTCTGATGCGGGGGCGTTTTGGGATGGTCGCGCCAAGACACGCCGTGACGTGTTATGGGTGGCGGACCTTAGAGCCAGCGATGGGCTCACCTGGTTGGTACCGATGGCGTAACCTGGGGATGATTTGTGAGCGGGTCGCTGCGCGAACCCGTCGGCGAGATATTTATTTCGTCATGGACGAGATTTAACGTATAGCCGGACCGTAACACAGATCAACGCGGAAAGTCTATGCACATCCAGATTTTGACCAGGGGCATTCGATTGTTGTCTCCGGGGATGACGCGATGCGCCCGTCACCGGGCGACGCAACTGCGGTCGGCGAGAGCCCGTGCTACGGTAACGGGATTGCCACCCTTCGCTCGCAATGACAGAACGTTGTATCGTCTGCCAGCGAGATTGCCACGATGCGCTCGCAATGACAGAACGTTGTATCGTCTGCCAGCGAGATTGCCACCCTGTCGCTCGCAATGACAGAACGTTGTATCGTCTGCCAACGAGATTGCCACGATGCGCTCGCAATGACAGAACGTTGTATCGTCTGCCAGCGAGATTGCCACCCTTCGCTCGCAATGACAGAACGTTGTATCGTCTGCCAACGAGATTGCCACGATGCGCTCGCAATGACAGAACGTTGTATCGTCTGCCAACGGGATTGACACGGTGCGCTCGCAATGACAATTGGGAAAATCGAATGACCTTGAGATTTTGACGCTTGCAGCGTAAATACGCACAACATGCTGATGGTAAGTGCATTACGAATCGTACGGGACGCATATTCAAGTCCGCTCCAAGAGGGCGTGTGACCTCGCATGTGCCCGGTTGTTCATCGCGAGGGGCACAATGATGTGGTAGCCCCGTTCCCGGAGCGACATCGCCGTGTATTGAACCAGCATGTTGGCGGACGAACCCGATTGGTTGGTAACTGGTGTTCGGTCAAACCTGTATCAACAGATACGGCGAGAGGTGAGCCGGCGTGGCTACGCTGAGTAGCAATCAGCAGTGTGGGATGTGCGACATCCATGGTTCAGGAGAAATACGGGGTACAGCTGACGGTGGAGGAGCGAGCAGGGCTCCGACAATTGATACGAAGCGGCCAGCGTTCCGCACCAAACGGCGCTACGCCGAGGAGGGACTGGACGGCGTGCTGCACGACCATCCCCAAGCCAACCGGTATCGTAAACTGGATGACAAGGGCGAAGCCTATCTGATTGCCCTGGCATGCAGCGCTGCGCCCGAAGGACATGACCACTGGACCCTGCGGCTGCTGGCCGACGAGGCGGTGGAGTTGGGGTTGGTGGAGTCGTTGTCATACGAGACGGTGCGTCTGCGACTCAAAAAAACATCCTCCAGCCGTGGCGGAAACAGCAGTGGTGCATCCCCAAGGTGAACGGGGAGTTCGTGGCTGCCATGTGAGGACGTGCTGGACCTCTACTCCGAACCCTACGACCCAAACCGGCCGGTGGTGTGCTTCGACGAGACCTCCACCCAACTGCTGGCCGATGTGAGAGAGCCTTTGCCCGCCCAACCGGGACGCCCGCGACGCCAGGACTACGAGTACCGGCGCGGCGGCACCCGCAACATCTTCCTGACCTGTGAGCCTCTGGCCGGCTGGCGCCACATAGCCATCACCGAACGCCGCACCATGCAGGACTTCGCCCACCAGATGCAGTGGCTGGTGGATGTGGCCTATCCTCACGCTCCGGTGGTACGGGTGGTGCTCGACAATCTGAACACCCACCGCATGGCTTCGCTTTACGAAGCCTTCCCCGCCGCTGAGGCTCGGCGCATCGTGAAACGGTTGGAGTTCCACCACACTCCCAAGCACGCCAGTTGGCTGAATATGGCGGAGATTGAATTCAGCGTGTTGACCCGAGCCTGTCTACCAGGGCGGTATCCCGATGAACCCGGCTTGCAACGAGCAATCAACCCCTATGAAGCCGAACGCAACGCAGCCGGGGCCACCATCAACTGGAGCTTCAGCACCCAGGATGCCCGAACCAAACTGTATCGCCTCTATCCCTCCAATTCCAAGATTGACTGAGTACTAAACCGAAGCCAAGGTGAAACCCGCACTTGGTTTGGATAGAATTGGAAGGAATTGAGAGGATCGGTTGGGAAGTTGCCGGGGGTTGCTGGTGGGTATGCTGGAGATGGGAGCGCTGCTGGAGCGGTGGCGCATGGATGAGGCTGCGGTACGACGACGGATGTACCGAGCGCCGACGCCTCGGGAGCGGGAACGGTGGCACGCGGTGTGGTTGCTGGCGCGAGGCTGGACCGCGGCCGCGGCCGCGGCGTTGGAACGGGACGCCCACACTATTGGCCAATGGGCCACGGCATTTCCGGGAGGGTGGTCCTGAGGCGCTGGCTTTTGAGCAGTCAGGAGGTTCCCCCCGCATTGAACCGGGAGCGGCAGGCCGAGTTGAAGGCGGCGGTGCAGGAATTGCCGTCGCAAGCTGGCATCGATTTGTCCAACTGGAACTGGAAGGCGGTGCGCCGGTTGGTAGAGGAACGCTTCGGGTTGACGCTGAGCCGGAGTGGTTGCCTGAATTACCTGCACCGGTTGGGCTTTGTCCTGAAGCGTCCCAAGAAGCGGTTTGGTCAAGGCAGACCCGGTACGGCGGGAAGGCTTTGTGAGGGAGTACATTGCCTTGACAGCGGCGGGCCCGACGAACTGGGGCCAAGATATTCTTCGCTGACGAGGCTCACTTTCGGGCGGATGCGGATCTGCGGGCCAAATGGGTGCTGAAGGGTGAACCGGCGCTGGTGGACTCCACCAGCCCGCGACGTGGGGAGAAGGCGAGCTACTACTCGGCGGTGTGTCTGGAAACCGGAGAGGTGGAGTTGCTGGAACTGGAAGGTAACAGCAACTCCACCACCTCGGTTGCCTTCCTGTCGGTTGCCTTCCTGCGTCAACTGCGGGCGCAACACACCGAACCGTTGACGGTGATTTGGGACAATTCCCCAGCTCATAGGGGCGACGCGCTGCGAGCCTACCTGGCCAACCCCAACTTGAACCTGCGCTTGGTGAACCTGCCCACCTATAGCCCAGATTTCAACGCCGACGAGGCTATTTGGGGCTGGGTACGTCAAGAGGTGACCGCCAACCTGTGCCTGGGGACCCGTGCCGCAGTCCAGGAGAAGGTGGGCGACTTTTTCGCCAGCCTGTCCAGCCGATGCGACGAAGTCAAGCGCCGATGCCAGACCGTGCTTCAGGCTCGAGCAGCAGAACTGACTGCCAGCACTCAAGCCGACCCTTCCCATCCCGCGAATGTAGATTTCACCTTGGCTTCAGTTTAGTACTCAGTCAACTGTGGAAAGGCAGGGGTAAATCGCTGCAGTTTGGTTCGGGCGTCCTGGGCGCTGAACCGCCAGTTGCATGTCACTTACCTCCGTCTTGTCGGGTGGCAGACTTGTACCGGAAGCCTACCACCATCGGTTCCGTTTCATTGTGCGTGGTGCCTAGCCCTGCCCGGTCTCACCGGCTCCCCTGCATCCCTTTGGCGGGTTCCGTTCAAGAGCTAGCCGTCCGGTCCCGCGATGGTGATCTCCAGGAGGCTGGAGAGCATTCTGCCGTCCTGAGTGCAGATGGCTCCGGCGGCATCGCAGTCCGTGGTGACGGGCAGCATGATGGTGACCGGGCCGTGTCCGTTGGGAGCCGTGGTTATTTCCCAGCGGACGTTTTTGCCTTTCTCCAGCCGCCGCCCTTTGGTGACCTCACCATCAGTCACCGTGAAGGCGTGGTCGCGCAAGGTGCGGTAGCTGAATCCTTGCTTGGGAGTTTCGCTGAAACGCAGCTCGAAAGTGAAGTTCGTGCTGCCATCGTGGGTTGAAGGAACGTTGTGGGCGCTGGCCGTGAAGGGGACCGGCGCGGGGGTATCGTTGGTCACACTCTGCCCATTGAAAGAAGCAGCCGCGTTTCCGGCTATGTCCTGCAATCTGGATGCCGACCTGTCCGCAGGGACCGTGTATGACACGGTGGCGGCGTCTGCCGAGGCGACGCTGGTGGAGAGGGTGACGGTGACGGTGGCGTCTGATACTGATACGGCGTTGATTTCCCGGTTACTGCCGTCCACGTTGACCGTGAAGGCGGATTTATTCGGCGTTGCGGTGCCGTCCAGGGCTTCGTTGAAGTTGAGGGTCAGCGTGGCTTCACGGACCGAGGCGGTCGAAAGTTCGGGGGGCGTGGTTTCCTGGGGTGTGCCGGTTGCGACGTCGGACGGATCGCCCTGGGAGCTGTCCCTGGTGGCAAAAACGCGGGCGGCGTATTCGCTGCCGTTGGTGAGGCCGTTGATGACGTATGAGGTTTTGGTCAGGCTGGCCTGGGATACGGTGTCCGGGTCGGTCCAGGAGTCGTAGGCGGCTTTCCACTGGATGGTGTAGCCGGTGGGAGTGGGCCCGGTATTGGGCGGGTCCCAAGTGGCGTTGAGTTTGCCGCTTTGCCGGAGGTCAACATCCAGGTTTTGAGGGATCCCGAGAGGATCGGGTTCCTGGGATCTGCTGCTGCCGGAATCGGCGGTGTTGTTGGTTACGGTAACGTCGTCGAGGGAGACCGCGGCGTTGCCGGACGGGTCCTGTAATTTGGAGATCGCCGGACTGGTGGGAGCGGCGTAGTCGAAGGTCACGGTGTCACCGGAGGCCACCGGAGTTTCCAGGTCCAATGTCACGACGGCTTGCTGGACCGAAACGGTTTCGATAGCGTGAGTGGATGTGCCGACCTTGACGGCGAAGGTGGTTTTGGGCGGGATTCTGTTCTGGTCCAAAGTTTCGGCGTAAGTCAGGGTGACGGTGTCGCCGTCAACGGTGACTGTGGATGCCCTTGGAGCGGTCTTGTCCGCGGTGTTGTTGGTCACCGCTTGGTCGCTGAGGGCAGCGGCCAGGTTGCCTGACTGGTCGTGGATTCTGCCGGTGTTCCAGGGGGGAACGGTGTAATCCAGGGTAACCGTGGCTGCGCCCACGGGATCGTGGAGGTAGAGCTTGACGGCGAGTTGGTTGACCTGGGTTGACCTGATCGTGGAGGCGATCCCGTCCACCTTCACGCTGAAAGCGGTGGAGGGGGGAGGCTTGGAGTCGTAGAGCGGCTCGTCATAGGTCAGCGTAATGGCGTGGGCGTCCACGGTGGCCGTTTGTAGAACCGGGGCCGCGTCGTCGATTGCCACGAATCTCGGACTAAACCGAAGCCAAGGTGAAACCCGCACTTGGTTTGGATAGAATTGGAAGGAATTGAGAGGATCGGTTGGGAAGTTGCCGGGGGTTGCTGGTGGGTATGCTGGAGATGGGAGCGCTGCTGGAGCGGTGGCGCATGGATGAGGCTGCGGTACGACGACGGATGTACCGAGCGCCGACGCCTCGGGAGCGGGAACGGTGGCACGCGGTGTGGTTACTGGCGCGAGGCTGGACGGCCGCGGCCGCGGCGTTGGAACGGGACGCCCACACTATTGGCCAATGGGCCACGGCATTCCGGGAGGGTGGTCCTGAGGCGCTGGCTTTTGAGCAGTCAGGAGGTTCCCCCCGCATTGAACCGGGAGCGGCAGGCCGAGTTGAAGGCGGCGGTGCAGGAATTGCCGTCGCAAGCTGGCATCGATTTGTCCAACTGGAACTGGAAGGCGGTGCGCCGGTTGGTAGAGGAACGCTTCGGGTTGACGCTGAGCCGGAGTGGTTGCCTGAATTACCTGCACCGGTTGGGCTTTGTCCTGAAGCGTCCCAAGAAGCGGTTGGTCAAGGCAGACCCGGTACGGCGGGAAGGCTTTGTGAGGGAGTACATCGCCTTGGCGGCGGCGGCCCGACGAACTGGGGCCAAGATATTCTTCGCTGACGAGGCTCACTTTCGGGCGGATGCGGATCTGCGGGCCAAATGGGTGCTGAAGGGTGAACCGGCGCTGGTGGACTCCACCAGCCCGCGACGTGGGGAGAAGGCGAGCTACTACTCGGCGGTGTGTCTGGAAACCGGAGAGGTGGAGTTGATGGAACTGGAAGGTAACAGCAACTCCACCACCTCGGTTGCCTTCCTGTCGGTTGCCTTCCTGCGTCAACTGCGGGCGCAACACACCGAACCGTTGACGGTGATTTGGGACAATTCCCCAGCTCATAGGGGCGACGCGCTGCGAGCCTACCTGGCCAACCCCAACTTGAACCTGCGCTTGGTGAACCTGCCCACCTATAGCCCAGATTTCAACGCCGACGAGGCTATTTGGGGCTGGGTACGTCAAGAGGTGACCGCCAACCTGTGCCTGGGGACCCGTGCCGCAGTCCAGGAGAAGGTGGGCGACTTTTTCGCCAGCCTGTCCAGCCGATGCGACGAAGTCAAGCGCCGATGCCAGACCGTGCTTCAGGCTCGAGCAGCAGAACTGACTGCCAGCACTCAAGCCGACCCTTCCCATCCCGCGAATGTAGATTTCACCTTGGCTTCAGTTTAGGTTGTTCCCCAGCGAAGAATTCGAGCAAAATGGGCGTGTCTTCGAAGTCGGACCAGTTTGAAGTGTCCTCCGTGGAGGCGTAATTGATTAAGACGGCGTTGTCGCCTATGGACCAGCCGGCGGCGGCTCCGGGGTTCTCGTCGCCGTCGGGGACGGTGGCTACGTGGTAAGACGAGCCGGAATTGGCGTCCCGGAATACCACTTGATATGTGGTGTTGGGGAGGAGGAGCGTGGAGTCGCGCGGAGCCCAAAAACGGTCGGTGAGTTGTGCGGTTGGGTGGCCGGTGATCGGCCCGATGCGTTGGAAGTCGAAGAGCTTGATGCTTGGGTAGCCGTTTTCGTTGGACCACAGCTGGGCTAAAACCAAGTTGGTGGCCTTGTTGTCAGGGTCGTGGTGCAGGCCGGCGCCGATGTATGACAGCTTGTAGCCGCCTCCGTGAGAGCCGGTGGTGAAAGCGGTGGCTTTCCAAAGCGTGTTGCTGACCCGAGTGGTGCCGCCGGTGTGGGAATCGGTGTTGCTCACTTTGCGGGTGGTGTTAACGATTCTGTCGAGATCGACCGTGTAGGGACCGAAATAAGTGGCGGAACCTTCGTTGAGGGAGTCCTTGGCCTGGATGCGCAGGTAATAGGGTTCGGAGGTCGCGACGAACTCGATGAAAGCGAGACCATCGTCGCGGTTGTGGTCCCACAATGCGGCGTTGTGGTTCACTGCGATGGAGCCGCCGCGCTTCTCGGCGGCAACGGTGGATCCGGAGGATGCGAAATCGACCTTGACCCGGTAACGGGTGTTGGGCTCGACGCGGAGCTTCCACCAGTCTCCTTTGGTTCTGCCGGAGTCGTGGTTGGCGTGCATCCTGCCCGTGTGGGTCTCGCCGGGTATGATCAGGCCGAGCGTTTCGCCGGAATTGGGAAGATCCCCGGAATCCGGTTCGTTCAGGATCGGGGCGATCTCTGCGCCCCAGAGCTTCAGGCGGACGCTGGCGTCGCCGGTGGTGAAGGTTGAGCTGGTGTCGGTGGTCTGTTTGACGTGGGTGTTGCCAATCTTCCAGTCGCCGCCGGCGCCGCGGTCGTAGCTCCGGTCCTCCGCGGTGAGTACGATGTGCATCGGGTCGTCGTCGGCGTAGATGCTGACCCAATAGGTGGTGTTGGGTTTCAGCCTGGTTTGAGCGGGAGCGTCGAACCTGAAGTTGCCTGGTTCGGCGTTGATGGCGCCGATGGACGACGGATTGGTGAAGGTGAACAGTCGCGGGCCGGCATTGTGGCGGTTGTTGCTGTGAAGGGCGACCGCTGGAGTCGGAGACCCGCCTTGCCCGGGAATGGTCTTCAGTTTGAGTTCGACCTGGTCCAGGGTGTAGCCGAAATCGGCGTTCCCGGTGGTGAAGGAACCGGTTACCATGTGGTGGTTGGAGCCGAGCGCGCCGACCGCGGTGTTCTCGGAAGATCCGACGTCCAGGTTGGACGCGAGGGAAGTGGCGCTTTGAGCGCCGGCCCGTTCCGTGGCGACGATCAGCGAACCGGCCAGTACCAGGACGACGGCCATAGCAGCGGCTAATCTCCAGAGGCTGCTCAAGCTCCGCCGAACTGAAACACAATTCTGCTGTAGGGGTGCGGTAGTTCCATCCATTGCTCTATCTTCTGGAATATAGGTGCTTAATGTTCTCCATCATATTTGTTGCTCAGCATGATGGTGCAATGGTACATGAGAATGCCTCAAGGGTCGCGGTCTTGAAAAATGAATCCAACCCATTGGAGAGGGGCCTGGGATCCTGCGTGCAGGCCGGGCTGGTGTGGCGCAGTCGGTCTTAACCGCTGCGGGCTGAGTTTTGTCTGGAGTCGACGGCGGTGCGGTGGGTTGGTGGGGCGGGTTCACCTCTCTAAACCCCAATCCACCGACAAGATGAGGCTGGCGGCGTGCTGAGGGGATGAGAAAGTGCTCCCGGCTTCGGGGATAATGGTTTTTGAAACAGAAAACCAACCCAAAACGAGGAGCACCCAAAAGATGCTACCACGCAACCACCCTGACCGCATCCACGTCGCCTTCGACGACCACCGTCTGGTGGCCAATGCCGGACTGCTCCTGCCGGTTACCCTGGCCCCACATCTGGGTCTGGGTGAAAATGGTGGACCGCCATGTTGACCTGGGAGATGCGCCGGGTCGAGCCAACCCGGGAGACAAGATGCTGACGCTGGTGGCGTCGGCACTGGCCGGCGGCGACTGCATCGATGACGCCGACGTGTTGCGCACCGGCAGCACCGCACGGGTGCTGGGATGTGCGGTTGAAGGCGCCATCCACCCTGGGGACCTTTCTGCGCAGCTTCCGGTGGGGTCATGTTCGCAACTGGATCGGGTGAGGCCGGGAACTGCCTGGCGCGGGCTGGGCTGCTGGCGCAGGACCCGGCGACGAGCGTTGACCATCGACCTGGACTCCACCGTCTGCGAGACCTACGGACTGGGCAAGGAGGGCGCCCGTCGCCATGGTTACACCGGCCAGCGGGGCTATCACCCGCTGCTGGCCGTCGCCCGCGGACACCGGCGACGTGCTGATGGTGCGGCTGCGCCAGGGCCGGGCCAACACCGCGCGGGGCGCGGACCACTTCCTGCGGGAGGACGGTGGGCCGGAGTGCGCTACGCCGGAGCCACGGACAACTCACCGTCCGCGCCGACAGCGGCTTCTACACCCACAGCCATGGTCGCCCGTCTGCCGCAAGATGGACGTCCGCTTTCCATAACCGTCCGCCAGCACCAAAGCCTGCGCAACCTCATCGAGGCCATACCCGAGACGGACTGGACGCCGATCCCCTATTGGATGGACGGCGCCGCTGAGTGGCCGAGACTGAATACACACCCTTCCAGCATGAGCCCGACGCCGCGCCACGCGGCTCATCGTACGCAGGGTCGAGCCCACGCCCGGTTCCCAACTGGCGCTGCTTACGGACTACAGCTATCACGCCTGCATCACCGACCGGGAGGGCGACACCCTGGAACTGGAGGCCGACCATCGCCGCCATGCCGAGATCGAGAACGCCATCCGCGACCTGAAGTACGGCGTGGGGCCTCAACCATCTCCCCTCCGGCCGCTTCGCCGCCAACGCCGCCTGGCTGGCGGTGCAGGTCATCGCCCACAATCTGGCTCGCTGGACGGCGCGCATCGGTCTGGGCGAGCTGGTGGTTACCACCAAGACCCTGCGGCGACGCTTCTTCTCCCTGGCCGGACGCCTCACCCGCAAGGCCCGCCGCCTCACCCTGCATCTGCCCCAACACTGGCCCTGGGAAAACCAGTTCAGTCGTGCCTTGTCCCGGCTGAGAGCCCTGCCACTGCCTTCCTGACGCCGCCTTCGGCGTCTGCCCTCTCCTCCAGACCGTTCAACCGCCTGGCCGTCCCGCGTCAGGCTGGGCACCGCGTGTCTCCAGCTGCCATCTGCCCGACGATCTCGCCTTCCGCCGCCGCTTGCGAGCCGTCAACATCCCTCTGGTGTAGCTGTCTCGACCCGCACCCGCCCAAATCCGGCGGGGTCAGGGCACTGCAGCCCATCATCCACGCTTCGCATCCCCTCCGTCACCAGCCCCCACGCATCCCTTCGGTGGATTTGGGCTAAAGCTCGGTTGGCAGACTTGATGTAGAAGTCTGCATCATCAATTACAGTTACGATAACCCGGAGATTGCCGGCCTCGCGAGACCCTTCACCGCTTATCTATCGCCGACGCTATAACCCCTCCAACCTTCGGCGGTCCACGCGACCATAAATTGGTCGTACACGACGAAGCCACATTGCCGCTGCTCCTGGTGCGCTGGCGCATACGGCCTCCGCAGCTCGATGAAGGCTGTGGCCGCCTCGCTTCGTTGAGCGCCACAAGGTTGCCCAACTTCACCAGTGCGGGTGGCAACATCAGCCTCATCGCTCCAGGGTGGATGTATCTGCCGGTCACGTTAGCCCCAATCCACCGAAGGGATGATTGTGGGCGGTGTGTGCTGAAGGGATAAGAAGTGCCCCGTTGCTTCTGGGATAATGGTTGTGAAAACACCAAACCGACCCAAAAGAAGGAGCACCAAATAGATGCTACCACGTAACGACCCCGACCGCATCCAGATCGCCTTCGACGACCACCGCCTGGTCAGCAATGCGGCTGATCCTTCCGTCCACCTTGGCACTGCATCTGGGCCTGCCCAACTGGTTGATCAGGCACCTGGACCTGGGCCGTGCCCTAGGCGGAGCCAACCCGGGCGACAAGATCATGACGCTGGTGGCCTCCGCGCTGGCTGGGGGCGACTGCATTGACGATGCCGACGGGTTGCGTGCTGGCAGGACCGCGCGGTGCTGGGCTGCGTGGTCAAGGCGCCATCACCCTGGGCACGTTCCTGCGCAGCTTCCGTTGGGGCCACGCCCGCCAGCTGGATCGGTGAGCCGGGAACTGCTGGCCCGGGCGTGGGGCTGCGGGAGCGGGACCCCGGCGACTGGGAGTTGACCATGACCTGGACTCCACCATCTGCGAGACCTACGGTCTGGGCAAGGAAGGCGCCCGCCACCACGGCTACACCGGCCAGCGGGGCTATCACCCACTGTTGGCCGTCGCCGCCGGCACCGGCGACGTGCTGATGGCTCGGCTGCGTGAGGGCCGCGCCAACACCACTCGGGGCGCCGCCCACTTCCTGCGTGAGACGATGGGACGGGTACGCTACGCTGGGGCCAGTGGGCCACTCACCGTGCGGGCCGATAGCGGCTTCTATAACCACGCCATGGTCACCACCTGTCGAGAGACCAACGTCCGCTTCTCCATCACCATCCGCCAACACCAGAGCCTGCACAACCAGATCGAGGCCATACCCGAGGGGGACTGGACGCCCCTACCCTACTGGATGGACGGTGCTGCCGACGTGGCCGAGACTACCTACATCCCCTTCGAGAGTGCGCCCGACGCCGCGCCGGTGCGGCGCATCGTCCGCAGAGTGCAGCCCACGCCCGGTTCTCAACTGGCCCTCTTGGCCGACTACAGCTATCACGGCTTCATCACCGACCGGGACGGAGGCACTCTGGAACTGGAGGCACTCTGGAACTGGAGGCCGATCATCGCCGCCACGCCGAGATCGAGAACGCCATCCGCGACCTCAAGTACGGCGTGGGACTGAACCATCTCCCCTCAGGGCGTTTCGCCGCCAAGTCCCCTTGCAATCTACGGCCTGGCTGGCGGTCCAGGTGATGGCCCACAACCTGGCCCACTGGGCTGCGCGCATCGGTCTGGGCGAGCAACTGGTGACCACCAAGACCCTCCGACGGCGGTTCTTCTCCATCGCCGGACGGCGCACTCGCTCGGCGCGCCCCCTCACTCGGCATCTTCCCCAGCGCTGGCCCTGGGAAAACCAGTTCACTCACGCCTGGGCCCGAGTGCGCGCCGTTCCCCTACCAGCCTGACGACGCGCCGTCGGCGCCCAACCCGTCCGCCGGACAGCCCATGGGCTGTCCCGCCGACCCATGCCAGCCCAGCCCGCCAGCGCCACTTCCGGCCTGCCGCCTGGCCGTTTTCGCCTGCCGCCGCCACTGCGGGCCAGTACCTTGCCACTGGCGTGGCCGCCACCGACCGCCCTGAACCACATCTATTGGCGATCGGGCCGGGCGCGTTCGCCTTTCTTACCCATCATCCCTCACGTCAACGCTAGAACCGCATCCCTTCGGTGGATTCGGGATTAGCCCCATCGTCCCTGCTTGACTTACGAGTACCTCAGTTTCAGCCGGTGCCGATAGTGACCCCCACAGGGACAATGCCGGTGGTAATCGCACTGTTTGGGGAAGGGTTTGGGCCAGTGATCCGGCAGATCGCCGCCGCAATCGCAACTGTCGATGCCGCACTCCGTCGCCTCCGCCATCGCCGTGAGAAAAGCGTCCTCATCCCCTGGGGCGAATTGCGCGGCCGCGCCCAGCAGCTCGTAGCTGGCGTCCACCATGAAGCGGACCGTCTCCCGGACCGACTCGTCGTTCCAATCAATCACGTTTACCGTCCCGATCAACAACCTTCCTGCGGTGGGTTCAGATTTCGATGTTTTTGGCCCGCCGGATGCACCAGCCTATAAATCCCCAGACGCCCCATACAGAGTGAGAGACCCGCAGGCCGCTATGGGCCAGAACCCATCGAACCGGAGTGCCACAATCATCACGAGAGCAAGGCACACCCAGATTGCATAGTACGTCGCGCCATCGGGGAAATATTGTAGATAGGCCGGGCGGGGTCCGGCCATCTCTGCCCGTCGCGCTCCCCGCCGGCGGATAACTGCTTCGTCGCGTTCTGATCGGTCGGTTTGGGTTCTTTGGTGAGCCATATAAGCCTCCGTCAGTAGGGTGCCGTCAGCCGCACCGACGCCAGGATCGCGGCGGTGTCGGGCATGTGGTGATCGTGTCCGTCGCATCTGGTGACTCCCGCGATCACTCCGATCCGGTTGCGTTCGGCCCACCCCTTGACCGGAACCGTTACCAGGTCCGCGTACCGGATGCAGTCGTCACCGCGCAGGGGTTTGCGGAGTTGGGCTTGATAGATCGCGGGGAGCCCGTTCTAGTCAATCTCTTGAACCCGCAAGATCACCACCGACATATCCATCAGCGTGAAGTCCTGGTGAGACGCGATCCTCATTTGGGTCAACGCTTCCGGCAAATGGGCGCTGTATTGGCCCAGGTCCGCGATCTGCACCGCAGCCGACGCAGTTCCATCGGGCGCTAGGGGGTGTCGTCAAAACAGTGAGAGGGTGGTAAATTGCCGGTAACCGGGAGAGTGTGGAAGGTGGGGAGTATGACGGCAGCGCACCGGCGCCACGATATGACAGACGGTGTTTGGGAGCGGCTGAGGCTGTACCTGCCCGGGGGAGAAGGCAAGAGAGGTCGGCCGGCCCATGACAACCGGCGGTTTATCGACGCCGTTTGCTGGGTTCTGCGCACCGGCGCTCCTTGGCGCGATTTGCCCCCGGACCACGGAGACTGGAAGAACACCCACCGCCGCTTCTGCGCTGGCGGGACCGGGGTGTGTGGGCCGGACTGTTGGAGGAAGTGATGGATGACCCTGATTTCGAGTGGCTGATGATAGACGCCAGCTACATCAAGGCCCATCCCCACAGTGCCGGCGCGCGGGGCGGAAATCAGGCTATTGCCCGCACCAAAGGGGGCTGAACAGCAAGTTGCACCTGGCGGTGGACGCCCACGGAATGCCGGTAAGGCTGGCGGTTACTGGAGGCACGGTGGCCGACTGCTCTTTGGCGTTGCCCCTGATCGAGGGTATAGAGGCGGAGTGTCTGCTGGCGGACAAAGCCTATGACACCAATGAAATCATAGCCACCGCTCGGGGATTGGGAATGAACCCGGTGATACCGCCCAAAAGCAACCGGAGGGAAAAGCGGGACTACGACCAGGCACTGTACAAGTTGCGGCACTTGGTGGAGAACGGATTCTTGGACTTCAAGCAGTGGCGCGGAGTGGCGACCCGTTATGCCAAGAGAGCGGCGTCGTACCTGGCCATTTGCCAACTCCGGGCAGTGATGATCTGGAGCAAACTCTTTTGACGACACCCCCTAGGAAAAACGCCTCTCTTCAAAAGGTCCGAGCAACAAACCAGGTGGGCGGTAGGTCGACCACAAAGTTAGGCCCGTCGGGGCAGTCCGCCGGAGTTGTCCGGTCCCGGCGATGCTCGTAGGTGTTCCAATCCGCGGGCCGCGTGTGCGCGGACGTTGGGGGGCGGGTGGGCTCAGGTGTAGCTCCGCGCCCGATTCGTCGTCGGGAATGGTGCAACCGAGCAACACCGTCAACAAGATCGCACACAAGGGATAGAAGCGATACATCTAGGCACTTCAATGCTCTGGCTTGGCCGCTTGGCTCCCCGGAATATACCGCGTCCGCGCCGCGCTGGAACCCGCGTGAAAATAACTGAAAAAACCCCCCTTGATTCACAACTGGGCAAACGGCAACAATCCGGGCAAAACGGGGAGCGAAAACGCTAGCGAAAGGGGGACGCTTTATGTTGGCGCGACTCCCCGTAACCGGCCCGACCCACGACGAATACCAGCTCATACAACGCCAGCTCGACGATTGGGAATGGCCCGAAAAGGGCGGGCGCCCGCGCAAGACGCTACCCGCAGACGTGGCCCGTTCGGTGCTGGCCGACCTGGTGGCCACGCGCAACCTGAGCGCCGTTTCCAGGAAGTATCACGACGTCATCCCCTTTAGCCCCAATCCACCGACAAAGAGGCT
>CASHTH010001734.1:0-26009 GCA_030341885.1 Geodia barretti
TAGTCAACCTTCTTGTCATCTTGTCTTCTTCTCTCCTTATCAAGATGCAGGTGTGTGCAATAACAGGACTTAGTGTATGTGCGTGGGCGAATCAAAGGCGCCGCCATGTACTATATTCATCATACAGAACGGTTTTTTGAATGAACTGTACTCTATTATCGCGCGGCAAACTGTACTATATCACACGAACTCTCTCCGCTGACTAGCCTACGCTTGAGGGAATACGCCCCGCGGCCTTTCGTAGACGGAGTGTCGACGCAGACCGTGACCACAAACAGCTGCAGGAAGCGCTCCCTCCGCGAGCTTCTCTAGTCCTCCTGAACTTGCAAAAAACATCCTGCCTGCCGACTTATCCGCGGCTAGCGTACGCTTGCGGAATGGCGCTCTGGCGGCCTCTCTTCGACGACGAGTTCGACTCAGACGGTGACACACCGCTGCTGGAAGGGCGCTAATTACGCGAGCTTCTCGTCGATCGCTCTCTCTTCGTTCTGAACGCCGGTGTTCCTGGTCTCTCGCCTTTTGAATCGCCCACGCATACAATAAATTACTTGATGTACGAAGCGCGTGCTGTGCGCGTGATAAGGGTACTCGGAACGTGGTCTCGGTAGATCATACAGCCACTCGGCTGCGCCTCGTGCTGTATGACTGTCTCGACCACGCCCCTCGTACCATTATTACGCACACAGCACTGACTTCCGTACATTAACATTACATATTTTGGGCATAATGCCTATAATTATATAGTGACCTAGTATAAGCCTTCGTTTTTATCTCTTTTGTCATGTTTAATTCAATTTTATGTACAATGCCATTTCAAAATTAATTATTGTCTTTGATGTAGTATACAAGAGAACTAGTAGGCTGCTCCGTGCAACATAGAGTCAGTAGGTCTAAAGCATACTTATATTTATAGTGATGTAATATTTTCCTTCCTGTGTAGATATGTAAAGCACTTTTCATCCTAGCTACCTCCTAGCTGGAAGTGTACTTAGACCGTTGTAGCTATACCATTGTCCAATCTGTCTATAATAGTAATGGTAAACAAGTGTACGTCACTTGTTACCCTCGGCGCGCATGCGCAGCGAGGGTACTGTAGTTGGGTTTGTCTGTCTGTTACTCTCAATCTCACTTCTGGAGTGTTTGTTAGTCTCACAAACGATACGACCTACCTAACGGGCGACGAAGGTCAGAAAATAAAGGCGGTTTTCTCTGAAAACGCTCCGTTGCAGAGCTAGAGCGCTTCCACCATAGTACGGCTGGCTATAGTAGGCCATTTTTACTCCACGTAAAACGCGCATGCGCATTGTACTGCTTATATTTGGGTCCGGGTCTGTCCGTGTGTCTGTCTCTTACTCTACATCTCACCCAGAAACGATACCATCTACCCAACGGGCGACGAAGGTCAGAAAATATGTGGGGTTTTCTCTGAAACTGCTCCGTTGCAGAGCTACACCGCGAAAAATCCATTATGCAAATACACAACGGACGGGATGGCCTACCACCCTGAGAGATCCGCGTGCTCTGCGTACCTCGGAGCACCAGAAAGATGCACGCAGGGCGTGTATCGCCTCTCGCATGCTATCTAGTAGTGTAGTTAGCCCGCGTCAGACTACTGCGCGAGCTGGCACGAGTACAGCTAAAGCTAAACCCAGCCATCATTACTGGTACAGGCGCATGCGTTTACTTACGCGTTGCGCGACACATGCGCCGAGGTTTTGCACTTCAGTGCTTTCATTAACCACGGCGCGCATGCGCAGCGAGGGTTACTGTAGTTGGGGTTGTCCTGTGTGTGTGTGTGTGTCTGTTACTCAAATCTCACTTCTTCCGAGTGTTGTTTCGTCTCACAAACGATACGACCTACTCAACGGGCAACGAAGGTCAGAGAAATATGTGGGGTTTTCTCTGAAAATGCTCCGTGCAAGCTAGAGCGCGAAAAGAAAGCCAATATGCAATACCACGGGATGCTTACCGCGGTCTGATCGATCCACGTGCTCTGCGTACCTCGGAGGCACCAGAACATGCAACGCAGGGCGTGTATCGCCTCTCGTATGCTATCTAGTAGTGTAGTTAGCCCGCGAGGTGGCAAGAGACCACGAGTAACAGCTAAAACTAAACCCAGCCATCAATTAGTGGTACGGCGCATGCGTTTACTTACGCGTCGCGCGTCACAGTGCGCCGAGGGTTTGCACTTCAGTGCTTTCATTGGGTCTGTCTGTCTGTCTGTTTGTCTGTTATTCTGTATCTCACTCCTGGAACGTCTGTTCGTCTCACAAACGATATGACCTACTTAACGGGCAACGAAGGTCAGAACGATCGGACAGTTTTCTCTTAAAAAGCTTAGTTGCTAAGCTAGAGCGCTTCTGCCATTGTACGGCTAATGCTAGTCGGCCATTTTTATCTCTGCGGAAAATTCGCATGCTCGGGTCCGTTTGCTCTGTGTATCTTGAAGGCACGAGAAGTCACAACTAAGGGCGTGTATCGACTCTCGCATGCTATCTACTACTGTAGCTAGCCCGTGTCAGACTCTCTGCGAGCTACTAGCGGGAGACCATGACTAAACGCATACTAATAGCAGCCCAGCCCATCAATTAGCGGTACCGCGCATGCCCAGTTCGCCGAGGGTTTGCACTTTTAGTGCTTTTCATTTGTAAACAAACTGGGAAACATTGCAAGAGAAGATGAAAATATAAAATACACTCACCCTTATACCGTTCGCAGCATTCTTGTGTGGGCACTCAAAATGTACTTGAAGTTTAATAGCATTGTTAGTAGGTAGTAAGTTCAATCCCTCCATTACAATAACCGTAGTATGGTTGAGAAAAAGAACGGACGCTCTAGCTAGTTCCAGCACGGAGATCTGGGCTGAGAAACGACAGTTGTTAGTATCATGACTGGGAATCGATGTGTTCTGTGTGGCGCAACAGACCCTGGAGCCTCTTTTCACCGTTTCCCAGCTGAAAAAGGGCGAGAGCGAGGTGGATTGCAAATCTACAGCTAGGTGCTGACGCCATATTCTCGGCTGTGTAGCCGACACTTTCCTGGAGGAGACCCGAGGAAGGAGCCTCAGCTTAACCTGGGAAAAGATGCTCCAGGGGCTGTTGCGCGTGTAAAACCACACAGAACACATCGATTCCCAGTCATGATAGTAACTACTATCCTTTCCTCACTCACACTACGGTAACTGTAATATCGCAGTAGTAACTTAGTGGAAATGTTGAACATTGTTGAGAAACGTTATCCGAGCGGCATACTCTTCTGCAGATTTGGACGTGCCCTTGTACAACTCTCCCTCTATCATTTTTGTCTCTGCCCCTTTGGCAGAGGTGACGATAATAGAGGAGAGCCCCGTTGAGGTAGTTCCTGATGGTGAACGTTACTAAGCCAGCCACGTGTTTGCCACGTACCATCAGCAACCGTTACTGCACGTTTCTAATTCCATGACCCGAGCTCGTCTTCTTTTTTGTCTTTCATTTCCTGTTTTGCAGCCTCACAAATTTGGTCCAGCATCGACTTGACTATGGGATACATACAAACTCATACAGTAAACCCTGGCACGGATAACTTTCTATATAGGCAAAATATTTGTGCGGTGTGAATCCACTTGTGACTGACGACATTATGGGGCAGTCATCTCTGTGTATGTATGAATTGAGACTGTCCCATGATGGGCCTTCAACCTCCTCGTGGTGTCACTTGGGAGGAAGTTGCCCGCAGTTTTTTTTGTTTGCAACGCCCTGCGAATAGAACGCTAAACAAAAACGTGTGTGATGTGTGTTATTCCTCACTGCTTAACCCTCGGCGGCGCGCATGCGCAGCGAGGGTGATACTTGGTCTGTCCGTCCGTCCACGTTTTCTGCCACCACGCGCGACAAACAGGTAAAATAGCGACACCAACTGGTTCAGCGCTGCACCCGCTTCATAGTTAAAATGCTGATGTTTGTAAAAGTGACGCGTTCAGAAGTTACGGCATGAAAACCAAGTGAACAAGCCATTATGCAAATTAGAACCGGCTTACCTCCACCGGGTCCTCTTCTCTGTGTACCTTGGAGGCACAAGAAGTCACAACGAAGGGCGTTTATCGACTCCCACATGCTATTTACAACTGTAACTAGCCCGTGTCAGACTCTTCGCGAACTACTCCACGAGTAAACGCATACTAAAAAATAGCCCAGCCCATCAATTAGCGGTACCGCGCATGCGCAGTTCGCCGAGGGTTTGCACTTTCATTTTCTCTGGGAGTCGTCTTTATATATACCGTCTTTTCGCGGCCGACTAATCGGACGGACAACCACTGTGCTGCTGCCTCATCGCTCCACTCGTTAATCCTTGCCACACTGTCGAAATGGTCGAGCCGGATCAACTGGAGAGTGTACGGACCCAGCGCATAGCGACTTCCGGCGACTCGCAAATCACTCGCAATCGTGTGCGCCTGTCCAAGTAAGGCCACGCCCACTCGATGTCGCGTCAGCAAGCCAAGAAAAAGCATGCAGGGTTGGATGACCGCGAAGGCTCCGCTGTCTACGCAACCTACTGTTCCCCAAAATGTCCCCGACTTCCGTGGACTTAGACCTCCGTGGAACAGTGTCGTTGTGCTGTGAAGTCAGTCGGAACCTAGCCCTGGACCAACGCCGCCTTGGTTTGTAACAGCACCTACTTTACCCTAGTAAGTGTACATTTGCCCTAGTACGAGAAAGAGCGCCGACCTACATGCCGCTCCTGTTAGTTCGACTGAAGATCAACTGTCGTTGTGCTGGGGGGGAGCACAGTCGAACTAACCGGAATGTAGGCCGGCGCTCTTTCTCGTACTAGGGCAAATGTACCCACAGCCGACCCTACCATCTTGCCTTTTTCTTGGCTTGCTGACGCGGCATCGAGTGGGCGTGGCCTTATTTGGACAGGCGCGCACGATTGCGAGTGATTTGCGAGTCGCCGGAAGTCGCTACGCGCTGGGTCCGTACACTCCAGTTGATCCGTCGAGCCATTTCTTCGAATGGTCCTTCTCCAGAATAATAGTTCGGGAGTGATGACGGGACTAGTAGTCATTGCTTCTTGCCGACAGATCCTGCCGACTACGCCAATGTCACCGTCACAAAGGAACTAGTTTCCAACTTCTTCCTCCGTTTCTAACCACCAGAACAGCTTCATTCCGGTCAAGGTCGCCAATTCGAGTCTGCCTTACTACAGGAGGTCTGCCGAACTCTGTGTATCCACAAAACTCACTACCACCCACAGGGCGATGGTCTAGTCGAAAGGTTCAACCGAACCTTGCTCAGTATGCTCGCTACGTCTGCCAAGGACAATCCGGCCACATGGGAAACACACCTGCCAAAGCTCTGCCTGGCATACAACACAAGCATACAAGCATCAACTGGGTATACGCCATTCTTCCTAATGTTCGGCCACGAGGCCCGACTCCCTGTCGACATCATGTTTGGCCCATCCCCTACAGACACCATCTCTCCTAACGAATATGCAGCCAAGCTCAAGAATTCCCTACGGCAGGCCTTCCAAAGAGTTCGCACAAATCTAGCAACGACACACAATCGTCAGAAGTAGTTGTATGACCAACACATCCATGGCACTCCATTTCACGCTGACGACCTCGTATGGTTACTAAACACCGTGGTTCCACCAGGACAATCTCGCAAACTTCACTTTCCGTGGTCAGGCCCGTACAGTGTTCTACAGCAATTATCAGATTGCACCTACAGAATTCAAAGTTGTGATGGGAAGAAGCGCCTCCATATCGTTCATTTCAACCGCTTAAGCTGGATAAGTATATAGCTCTGGCTTGCCCCTGTGTTGTTAATCCTAGTGCCCTATCCTGTAATTGGATGTTTGAGGCTGTTAGGGTGTACATGTGGGGATTGTGTTTGTGTCAGCTTTGTGGCCTGTGATAAGACTGGTGCACAAGAGTGTCAAGTCCCTAACCCAGAACAACAGAGTTTGGTAAACCCTCCCATTTGCACAGAGTGTAGCTGTAGTCTTCACTGTCCCTCCCTTTCCCTCCCTTTACACACAGGCTTGAGAAGACACTGGAGAAGACTTTGAGTTTGTTGTGTTGCGGGCCTCCCTTTCAGTTGATCTCCTGTGTGTGTAAGTTTATTTCTTGTTTTTGTGTCTTTAAGCTGGATAAGTATATAGCTCTGGCTTGCCCCTGTGTGTGTGTAGCTGGTTGTAATCCTAGTGAAAAGGAGGCCTTATCCTGTAATTGGATGTTTGAGGCATTACAAGTGTGGGGTTGTGTCAGCTTTGTGGCCTGTGATAAGACTGGTGCACAAGAGTGTAAAACTGTTAGTGGTGTGGTTATTCGTGTTCTCAGATATACTCTTCTCAAGCCTCCTTTCAGTCATTTTAAGTTGTGGTAGGCGGGCTAGGTGGTATATAAGACATTGTGCAGTTATTGTGCAGCTCTTTGTTTGTGGCCTTTTGTGTGTCCCCACACATTGTGCTCTAATGCAAAACTGGCTTAGGTTTAGCTTCATACCCACTCTTTTCGCTCATAGCTGTCATGGATAGAAAAAGAATAGCCCCTGAGCCACTGGACCTTTTATGCAAGAAGCCTTGCTATGATGCGGATGATGATATATCTTCCCCGTGCCTATATATCCACTGATGAAAGGCCCACTGAAATTACTAGTGAGTGTTTTTTTCTCAGCATGAACAGTAAAAGGCCCTTTTGTATATAACAAGGCCTCAACCTCCTATGGATACCCACATATTATACAAACAGACTGGGAATGAGGCTAGGGATGCCCCTACTTAGGGTAGAGTCTGCATGGTTGTCTATTGAATAGTTCTGTGCTCTTGCTAATAGTGCGTTGACACAGTGTATATACTTAGCTCAAATTTATGTGCCTATAGCAAGATGCCTGGTTCAATGATATCTCAATATTTAGGTCGACTTACTGCTAGTGATCGTAAGCACCGTTACTTATCGACATTCATCAAGTGGATCAAGGAAACCACGTTTTACCCTCTGTTTGGGATGACCGACATCACCGTTACTGTGAGGGTGGAGGTGGCTACCTTTGATTCGCTTAAAATCGACGATATCTGTCAAGTTTGCCAAGAAAAAGCTGCAGAGTGTGGACTAGTGGAGGCTGTGAACTCCTTTAACTGGGAGGGTATTGCGGATATTGACCTTGAGAAAATTGTAAGTCTCAATGGAGCCTTTATTTTTTTGTTTGTCTGGCATATACATATAATTATGTGACCATGCACACGAAAAGCAGGCATTTGGCTGGGAAATATTACAGCTAAATTGACCTTTCTTGAAACACCATAGAAAGTTTAATGTGCGCCGTTGACTAGGCCAAAACACAATGTTTCCGCATACTTGATCTGGTATATACACACGGATGTAAACAGTCGATGTTCACCTTGCTGATGATCGCATACGAATGGTTTTCGACGCTTTAGATACAGCCTAAAAGCTATCCATTGGTGTCGTGAAACTACGAGCAGTATATTGCTAGTCCGCATACCTCTCCGTGTTCGTCCAGGTTGCTACTACTCCACGTTACAAAGAGAAGCGATTGAGAGGGGTGCCGCTTGAGTGCTGTAGCAGCCAGCGTGTGTGTATATTACTTAGCTGCATGACTAATAAGGGGAGGAATGTTTGGAGAGACCCCTCAAAAGTCGGTAGATGGACTCACTCTAGAATGCCTCTGGCATCCCCTCAGGAAACACCAAAATTCTCAGAATTAGCCCTTTCTGACCTGTAGGTGAAAGCCAATCATTTCATGACCAAATGTCGGGTTTCCGTGTACACGGTCACATATATATACGTGTCCACACTCGTGGCTTGGAATGTTTTCTTGTGGCTACTCAGACATGCATGTAGCCACTCACATCTATCATGTAAAATACTAGAAGGCGAATGCATGGTATTTTTTGTGAGCAGGCGCGAGCCTACTACTCTTTGCCTGTTTATAGACAATGTGTGAAATGGTTTGTTTTCACGTGACACTTGGATTCGCAAGTTCACCAACCAAGGAATGCCCACTCTAGCCTCAGCCACAGGCATTGGAGAGCGCAACAAACATAGTCTCTAACTGCATGCCTTGAGTCCCTCAAGGTTTAAGCATCATTTTGCATAAAAAGAAGTGCGTAATACTTGTGCGTGTGCAGTTCGACGGTGATAAAAAAAATTGCTTTCAACCTTTATACAATTGACTTGCTTGTGCATTCACTCTGTTTATGGATTATTGGTCAATTCATTTTTCCAGGATGAGCGGCTCCTTGAAGTGGCGACAAGTGCTCAAGCCTGTAAAGTGTTTGGCTTTTACAATGGCCCATCGAAAGTTTTTCTCTGGGGGCTGGTCTCCCTTGGACGCAAGATGCTCTGTGTCAAGCACAATGCAAGGCTCTACCTGTGAGAGTTTATCTTTGTTTGTATATAGAGTTTGGGCCATTTTATTAACCCTCGGTGCACATACGCAGTGAGGGTTACAGTACTTGGTGTGTGTGTGTCTATACACTCTCTTACTTTCGTGCAGCTCTGACTACCCTAGACTCCGGGCTCTGTGTGAGAGTCGGGGTGAAGAAGAGAATTGAAATTCCCAGTGATGACACCAGGTTAGATAAATTTACACTGATTGTTATTAACCCAGGTTCAGTGCTACGCTGGCTTGATTATAAATTTGGCAATTTTCGTAAGACTGCCTTTGAAATTTATGGCGTGAAAACCAAGTGAAAAAGCTGTTGTGCAAATTAGCACAGGCTTACCTCGACCGCTCGCTCTGTGTATCTTGAAGGAACAAGAAGTCACAACGAAGGTCGTGTATCGACTGCCGCAAGCTATCTATTACTTTCGCTATATAGCCCGTTGTCAGACTCTCCGCTTGTTGCTAGTGGGAGACCACGAGTAAAAGCAAGGCTAATAGCCCAGTTCACAGAGGATTTGCACTTTAGTGCTTTTCATTAATTAACTCTTTGGGGCCCAAAGCCACTGGAGTGGCTTTTTACGTAGATAACGCTGAATACAAATGTAACGCGTTGTGTGAGTAGCGTGTACACCGCTTGCCTTCTCTTTCTCTGGGAGAAAGCTCTCCTTTGCAACTGACTGCCTTCCTACGACATTCTTTTTCAATATAACCAACGCTAATGCACAAATAGAACCTGCCACGCCTTCTGGTACTCAAGGGCGCTAAGCGCGTGCGGTGCGCGCAGTCCGTACGCACGAACCACGCAGACTCGCAGGATCTAAAATACTACCACTTTCTAGCCCACGCAACTGAGCTAACGCCTCCACAATGGCCAGGAGATCCAGCACTAATGCGGAAGTAGGTTTTTCCGTGGTTAAAATGAGCATTCCAGCTTTTTGTATTGCGCGTAATAATAAAGTAACACAATAATTTTGGCGAGTTAATATTTATCCTGTAGCTAAAGTTCCCCTAAACGAAAGGCCAGGGACGAGGATGATCTGAGTAGTGACGATAGGTTTGACTATAGAGTATAACAACAATTATGTGTATAACCTGACATACATTCACAAACTGATTATTTACACCTGACTATCTGATTTGTCCTATAGCTCAACTACACATAACCGAAAAGCCAGGCACGAGGATGACCGGAGTAGTGACCTGAGTAGAGCCGATAGGTGTGGCTATAGAGTAAACAACAATTTTCTGTATGGGTGTAGCTTGTAGACAAACGTGCACAAACATATAATATTGAAATGCCCACATCGCTCGCCAATATGCATTGCATTTTAATGTATAAAGTTAGTTTTATTGAGGCCTTTAATTGTTTTTATAATGCAGGAGTGACCCAGGCACAGGGGATGAGCAGGAATTGAAAGTCGGTGTATTGTGTATTTCAAGTTGTGTATAAATTATCTGTGAATATTTGTACAAAACCCCAGTCATACACTGCAAACCCTTCGCCAAAACACATAGCCCAGTTTTTCACAATACCAGTAGGCAAATGCAGAGCATTGTTCGTGAGAGGGAGTGAGCTTGCAACTACATTTGCACTTACCCACCTTCCAAGCAAAGAGCTATGGACCTGTCTATACCCATGAGGCCTTCTACCTCCTCCACGTGTGTCATCTTTACACATGTGCAGTTAGATAATTTTTAATGTATAATAAAAATTTCGGACCACTACCCACTCACCAACAAAGACTATCCACCACTCATTCCTTGTGCTTGCTTTACAGGGTGCACCTGATTTGACAATCAAGCTACTAAAAGATCCCAAAGTCTATCTGATGATTGGAGAGGTAAGGCATGATTCAAACCCACTCACACAAAAAGGCACCCACATGGGCATGCTTGCACTTTCCTATAGTTGAAGAAGAAGGTGACGACAATGGAAAAAATGAGACTGAAGGGTGTGTGGAGGGGTGGGTCAAAAACGAAGCTGGAAGAAGTATATAGAAGTGTGCAACACCCAAATAGGACAATTGCTGTTTTATTTGGTGACATTACAACTAAAGCGGTTGCAGCTCTACCTGGACCCAACCGAGCGCGAGAAAGACCACGGGCAACCAACAACAGCTCTTGGTGTATATATGGAAGGGGACAAGGTATATTAAAATGCACTCTTGAGTGCAAGGAGGCCTCTGTAGAGTGCAACTTTTAAACAGTTTTGGGACTCCTTATCAGATGAGTCTCTTGGTATACATAAGTGTGTGCCAACCTTGCTGGGAGTGGGAGTGAATGGCCCTCCTTGGCAGACCTTAAAACATTTTCAATACAGGTTGTTAAGCAAGCGAAGCGAGCCGGCCTACCATGTGATTATCCCGTCAATTGTCCATCTGTTCAAATCCATTGTGGTGGTTTGTTCATTCGTCTGGTGCAAGCAAAACCTGAAATTATGGTATTTCTCACATAAAAAATCTGACTAGCCTAAACTGCCCTTGTGACTTTTCCATGCAGACAACACATGTTGTGGCAAGACAAATATCGGAGAGTGGGAGATCCTCCTGAATATCACCAATGAGTTTGAATTCTGTGGGAAAGGCCTCGGAGAGACGGTGAAGATTGTCCACCATTTCATGAGCATGAGGTCCACATGAAACTTTGATCATTCTTTACATTATACACACACATCAATGAGATTTTTTAAATCTACATGACATGTCAATAGAAATGAGGTCCATTCGGTTTGGTTGGCTATACAAAAAGGAGATTAAAATACGTATAGTGCAACTGGCCTTCATTATTGTGAGCTGGTGCCTTCAGCTGACAGAACCTGGCCAGGGGAAAGCAGGATAACTTTAGTGACTGAGCTTAAGTATTCCATAAATGCTGCACCAGTTTCACACTAATTACAGTAAGGTATGTATATGCATACAAGGTGCTTGAGACCACTTGCAAATCAGGAACTTACTGTGGCTTCTTGTTAGCAAACTCCCTCCCCTGTTCCACTTAACTTCACCCACAGCACAACCACCTAATAGTATAATATAGTTATACAACAATCCTCCAAATAAAGAACACCGCTGAATATATGAGGGACCACACTGTGGCTTCATGATTGGCCAAATTCACTTCCATGTTCCCTTCAATGTTCCCACAACCCAGCGACATGGATATAAACAATATTTGCAGTGCCTTTCTGGTTGCAAGCATGAGTTATCTGTAATTGAACCACTTGGGTGCAGCAAGAACTAAGGGATTTAATTAAGTTAACCCTTTGGGCACCATTTACATATATAATTATATATATTATTATTATATGCACAGAGATTTATATATGGCTATAATACTAGGCGCTAATATGTTATACATCAATTTCTGCTTATTTAAGGAGACACCTATATATGGCGCCCAAAGGGTTAATGTAGTTCCATCGTCCGCCTTATATAGGCCTCCACCTTCAGGACCGTGAATTTCGCCTATGCCTTAAATACTGGCTGGGCTTACAGATCTTTGAGGAGGACAGGAGGTGCCCTGTCTGCCTCTTAGTTGCAGACCAGTTTGGTGATCACCATGTGGGATGTGGGGGAAAACGCAGACAGAATATTTCGGCATAACTCCCTGCAGGATGCAGTTTTATCTTGATGGGCAAAAAGAACAACAAAAAAACAAAAAAAACAATACTACGCGGCGCGCAAAGTTTAAGCCTACTATTTACTATTGAGAGTGCATGTTCTCTCATTATGATGAGGGGAAGGACTATGGATAGCATTACTAAAATTAAAAATGCAGCCATCACACACCACTTCCTTCTTCCGCAGAAAGATTAGCCTTGTTTGCTTTTGGGACCACAGCTGTCCTGTTGCATTGCTGCCACGTTGTTGCTACTTGATGCTCTGTTACTTCCTCCACAAACACCACCTGGTTATAAATTTGCCTCCCTGAATACGTGTCATTTTTCCAATAGCTATCTGAACAGTGCAAAACAGAGACCAAAGATTTTGTATATAGTATTTCATATACAGGATGTGTGCTATATATCTACCTACATGTTTGTGAAGGTTAAGTGTTGCATATGTATGGTGGGCAGTAGCTAAGGGATGGCAACATTGTCAGTAGGATGAGAAAGTCAGAATTTGGGAGCAAACTGTATTCATAATGATTATCATCATAACCTAAGAGGGGAAGGACCACCAGTGACATAGTCTGTCACACCACTTTCATCTTATCTTTTTCTGTGTGGTTTACAATTTATCTCCATTGCTTTGCTTGCAACATGTTATTGGCGAGCGGGAGCGAGCCAACCTAGTCGTTCGTTCGAGCATAAGTTTTCGGTATATATATAAATCGTACGTCGTACGTCGTGTAAGTGCGCATGCGCGACTTTGTACGCACTTCCTTATCCGAAACCATTTCCAAATTTTTACACACGCGTTATGCGCCGACCGCACTAGCCGGCTAGAGAACTCTCCTCCATTCGACGGCATGCGCTGCAACCTTCGGTGACTGGCCGAGGCTGCACCTCTTCCCAATCTTCGTGGTTCCAAGGTGTAACTTGCAAATACGCTAGGATTGCTCGTGCACATACTGCTGCATGCCAGCTGCCTGGTGGACCACGACTGACGAGTTGAAAGCGTAAGGTAAGTACCGTTCTGCTCACCTGCTCACCGTTCTGCCAATGTACAATACGTTATGTAATGGCGACAGGTAGATCTGTCTTGCTTCACGAAAGGAAAGCTGTTATGCGGCCCGAACATCGCGGGAAAATCCCAAGTTGGGTCGCCAACAATGTTCAACATTTCCACTAGTATTAATATCTCAGCAGTCCTGTTGCTAATCTGGCTCCCTGAATGTGTGTGGACAGACCAGAATCTAACTAGTTATATCCCTCTGCTGTCTGCATGGTGGTTCTCAGAGACAAACTCTCTAATGGTTCCTGACACCTACAACCAACACTAATAGATAATACAAGTGGAAAAAAATCATTTATTCAAAATGAAAGGGGATATAGGGATGGCTTGAAGCACCAAAAAAGAAGAAACAAGGGGTCATTACACAGCAAAGATGCACAAAGCTACATGACACCATCTTATAAACAATAAAACCAAAGAAAAATTATAGGGATGGTGTCATGGAGCTTTATGCATATTTGCTGCATAATGACCCCTTGTTTCTTCTTTTTTGGTGCTTCAAGCCATCCCTATATCCCCAAGAAATTATTTTTCCATTTTTCCACTATTTTTAACAGCCTATGACAACACTGCATTTTATTGTTACAGTCACTATGATGTTCATGGGTATGTGTAGATAGGGTAAACTCTAACTGTTGGCTGCTAGTGCCTGAAGCAGGGGGTAGATGCCATTATATTCACCTCATGTCAACAAGGATGTAATTAGGTTATTGCACATGGTTGTGGTTTCATGGGCAGGCTTTGGTAACCAGGCTACAACCTGGGGGGATAAACAATGAAGGCCCATTTGAGCGCCCAGCAAGCTCGCATAACACCGCGCAGACTTTGCCAAGTTGCTCCTCGTGCCAATCAACAGCAAGCTAGCCAGTTGGAAGGCTGCTCAGTGGAGCATTTCAAAGAGGTATTGATGCTGATATTTTGATGTGAATGTTAGCAAGGCGATCGTATTCGGAGATGTTCATAGGGTTCCATCACCTGCTGGTCTGTTGACATGTGCTTCACGTGAAAGGGCATTTATGTATTCGATGGTTTCCCGTTGCGCTCCCGTTCGCAAATTATGCTTTGACCCGCCTGAACTGTAATGTAATGCGCGAAAAATTGTACTGCTCGCTTCGCTTGCTTCTACTCTAGCAACTAAAGTATTGACTGCAGGGAAATGAGCCACGATCAGACCGGATGTCATGTGCAGGCGCGGCAAATGCGCGCACCCCACCCTTTTAAAACGCGTATATTGAGAGCTACGCATTCTGTTGTCAGTGGAAGCTTGACATTTTGGAAACTGACGGGCGACTTTTGACACTATTATCTTAAGTAAGGTATTTATAGATTTTGCAATGATTGTCTCTGCTGCTTTATGTTTTAGAATAACGATGTGCTTTTGTGCGAGCGGGACTTACGTCTTACACGCGAATGGCTTAATTAGTTTTTGGATTCTGTGAGAGTTTTGTGGGCCATCGTGAACAATTATACTGTACCTAAGGAATTTCGAGCATAACTGTTTGCACTGGTCTGATCGCAGTTGTAAAATTTAAAATTTAGAAAACAGAGGCCTTGCTAATGGGTGTTAGCTATGTATATAATGAGACAAAATGATCACCTGTGGCTAAGTTGTGGCAGTAGGTGGCTGTCCTCAAATATGTTTGCACCTACGTGAGCTGTTGCTAGGAGCTAAGCACAAGGATGTAGTTATTTCACACTAGTGCTAACTTCCTTGTTTGCTGCTGAGGTTTTATTGATAGCAGATGGGGAAATCCATGTAGCTAGACAGCATAATGTACAGATTTCGTACTGGTGTGTTCAGACATTTTGGAGAGCCATGCAAAATTTTAACTAGATAAAGAAGTTGCACATTGGGCCACTCAGCAATAGCACTGCATCCTGCTCGAATCTCCTTAGGGACAGTCTAATTCTTCAGGATGGCCCACAAAACTTTCAGCAACAACACTGCATCCTTTATAAAATAATCCATAGTCTCTATCGAGAGGCACTTTGGTCCCTGTGCAAGCTTCAAATTTTGCGATCGACGTGTGACCTCATCAATGATCGTGTTTACTTTTAACCATTTTTTACCTGGCTACCTTTTCACAAAGCTCATGACACAACCACTGACATGCTTTCAGAGTCTCATCATCCTTTAGCCTCATATTTCCTAATGAGAGCGATGAAATCTGAAAAACATACTGCATGTTCTCATGTGATTCTTGGCACTTGCTACGAGCAGATCGGCAGAGCAAATTTTAAAATGTCCTTAGTTAAGTGTGCATGGATCCCATAGCACATTTTCCAGACGTGGGCAAACAAGTTATAGATAAAGCCGTAAGACAATTGCAGTAGCTATACAAGACCTTGCAAGGACAAACAACAGCCAGCAAGTGTGAGACAAAACTGTCTTTATGTCGTAAGAGAGGAAGGACTATGTATGGTGTTGCTAAGAATAAAAATGCAGTCCATCACGCCCCTTCCTTCTTCCTTCTCATTTGCAGAAAGATTAGCCTTTTTGCTTTTAGGATCACAGCTCTCCTGTTACATCGCTGCCACTTTTTGCTACTTGTTGCTGTTACCACCTCCAAAAAAACACTTAGAGGTGTTCCTATCGAACCTCAGCAGCAAACAAGGAAGTTGGCCTCCAATTACACAGGGGTGTCGTAACAGACTAACTTCGTCCCCTCCCCCCACGTATGTTGGTCGGAGTTGTTTTTATATAGAACCTAAGCAGCAAACAAGGAAGTTGATCTCCAATTGGAAGAACCCAGGGGTGTTCTAACAGACTAACCTCCTGTAGGTAGCTACCTCCAACCAATATCAAACATCCAAGAATAGAGAAGCTGTAATAACACTTTGTTGTAGTGTTAGGAACTGTGAACCTTAGTAATTACAGCTGAGTGGCTATTATACCAAAATATATTATACCTAACTTCCTTCACTATTCTTCAACAGATGACAACAATTACCAGATTTTCAAACAAAGGCCTCTCTGCTGCATATGCAGAATTTCGACCTGTTTATTCAAAGGATGTCTTAAACATTATTACACAATATATGGCAGAGGGCAACCCTAAGTTTGATACTGCTCTTGACGTAGCCTGTGGATCAGGACAGAGTACCTTTCTCCTCTGTGGAGCATTTCAAAGAGTTATTGGTGTGGATGTTAGCGAGACGCAAATTGAACAGGCAAAGTCTATAAAAGAAAGTGCTTGTTACACAAATGTTGAAATCGTAGTTGGAGATGCTCATAATCTTCCAGTAGAGTCATCATCTGTTGATCTGTTGACATGTGCCATGGCCTGGCACTGGCTCATCCTGAAACATTCTACACTGAGGCCAAGAGGGTCTTAAAGCCAGGGGGATGCATCGCTATCTACGGTCATGGGGTTAATGTCGAAGACAACAGCAGGGTGAAAAGAGCCTTCACAATGTTTCATGAAGATCTGTTTCAGTACGAATGTTTTGCGGAGCAAAATCTTCACGTCATGAATAATTATCAAGCTGTTCAGCTGCCATTTAGTAAAGTGAAGCGAGTCGAGTTGCCGTTTCAGCAAGAAACGAGTTTTGAGCAGCTGCTGGGGTTCTTCTCCTCCGTCTCAATGTACACGACCTACTGTGAGAAATATCCAAACAACACTCTTCTGAAACGCATGAGAGAAAGCTACAAGGCTGACAGCGAGAGGTGTGACGTGGAAAATTTTGCCCTCCCAGGATTCATGATTTTAGGACAGACTGAGTAATATTCATTTCCATTATACGACTATTATTAGAGTATTTTGTGTGGGTCTAATTGGTTTGATCTGCCAACACCTGAGTGTTTTTGAGAAAAAATGAGTATTCTGCTGCAATTGTGTAGCAAGTAATGCTCATGGCATAGGAGAATTGGTTAGGTTATAGTCAAAAAACACCTCTAGAATGTTGCGAAATGCATTTTTACGAGCTTCACAAAGTACTTGACTCTGTGGGCATGTAGTTAATGCGAACGTGCTGAACTGTTCTTAATCATAAGCACATACATGGTAAGTGAAATGTCAACAACCATTTGCTTATAGTAAGTAAGTGATGGACTTGGGAAGAGTACACTAGGTTTTCAAGCCCTATCCCTCGAACGCAGTAATCCTACGAAATTCGCCGAATTGAGAATCAAGCCAATGTAGCGCTGAACCTTTTGGTATCGCTATTTTGTTGCCTCGTTGCACATGGTGGCAGAAAATGTGGTAACTGACAGACAGACACACTAACGAACCAAGTACCGTAACCTTCGTTGCGCATGTGTGCCGAGGGTTAAAAATGCCCATATGAAATAATGTTGATATAATGTTGAACATGCCTCAACGCCCCATTTAACAATCTATGTTAGTTAGAGGTGTTCCTAGAACCTCATCACCCCTTGAGTCTTGAAGTAGTTTTGATGCCGCTCATTGGTCACCATGACAGAACCTTCCGTGTGCATGTGTACTTAAAACACTTAGGACGCCATGGGTAAGCAGAAATTGAGGTATAAAGTATTAGCACCTAGTATTATGACCCCATATCCATTTTTTATGGACTTATGGAGGCTCTGGGCACATTTATGTGTCCGTAGCTTGTTAAGTGTTAAGGTGGTGTCAAACCCGACATACGCTGAGCAGGAGGTAATTATGGCTGGTTAAGTGTTAAGGTGGTGGCATCTACATGTACGTATGTTCTAAATACGTGTACTGCAGGAAATACTTTATGCGTGTGAGGGGCGGGGCCGTGTGAAGTGTTTTGTTCATCTCTGTCTTGCAGTCGCCTACTAGTAATCACAAGTGGGTACTAGATCAGAGATGTGACAAGTTGGTCACGTATATAGAGTGAGACAGTGACACAACACATGCAAGTATAGACATCACCTACATTTATATTCACCCCCTTTTTTATGTGGTACAATTCTATGTTTGGTTTTGAGTCTAAGCTGACTTTGTTGTTTTTCTGCAGGTGATAGTTCAGATTATGATTCAGCCATCAGTGATGTCGGAGTTTTGTAGGAGTAGTTCAACACACTCCCTTGCACCCTCGCCGCTCATTTCGGCCGGAATCTGTCAACCGAGCCTCTCCTCACCTACTACTGGTCCATTCCTACCACCACCTCTGATAGCCGAGACCGAGGCGCTTTCTCTGGCCTGCAACGGCGGGAAAAACTTCGCATTCCCCTTGCCCGTTTTCCGCAGACACTCATGCGGACGGTTCCGTGAGTCCCACTGCGCAACAAGTGGCGGCGCAACAGTGGTGGTCGACGTCCCAGCATCCTCAGCTACCTCCCGGGAGTGTTGCCGGCAGTGGTAGCGGCAGTTCTGTGGCACCAGTCTCTGCAGCAGTGGGGCCGTCCCCTTGGTCAGCCCCGCCGGTGACCGTTGCTGACAAAACCCTTTCCTTCATGTATATACCCTCCTGGAACTTCTGCTGCCTACCACGTCGTCCACCCAATCTCCCCGATCCCTCCTTCGTGTCTCCCTCCCCCTCCCCTCTCTGCTCCTCCAAACAGTGTCTCTCATGAACCTTCCGCAGCATCGTCTCAGCTGCATTACCTGGACAGCGTCCCTTCCCATGATACGTAAGGAGAGAGGCAGACGTGAAGCATGAGCTAGTTTCGCCACTACTAAAGAGGGTCAGGGGCGGATCGAGTTGCCCCCCCTCGTCTGGTGTATATGACGTCATGCTGCCCTGGCCCCGCCCCAGTTACTACAATAGCCCTTTTCACGTTAAGGACTGAGGAATTCATTAGCTCATAATTGAACGTGACGCAACTCCCGGGGTACATCCCTCCGCCATTTTGTTCACGTTTTCTATGCAGGTCTATGGAGATGATGTCACTTTTCCAAGCGCCGTAGTTAGCTTACTGTACGCGATGTTCCATTTATACGGTATTAAAAAAAACTTTGAAACTTGTGCTATTGAATGGTCCATATTGCGTGTGCTAGGGTTGTACGACTTGGGAGATACGCGCTCGGAAAGACGGTGGGTATAGGAGTTGCTAAGGTCTATACTGCTAGTGAAGTGGCCGTTTCTGTACCTGACTTACCGTAGCTAAGCTCTGTGAAGGCTGGGAACCTGTCTATATTACTATTGCTTGTGTTTATGGCTAGCAACTCTTACCAGTGGCTCAGGATCCCGACGTTATAGTCACCGTCTTTCCGAGCGCGTATCTCCCTAGCCATAGCAATATAGACAGTTTCCCAGCCTTCACAGAGCTTAGCTACGGTAAGTCAGGTACAGAAACGGCCACTTCACTAGCAGTATAGACCTTAGCAACTCCTATACCCACCGTCTTTCCGAGCGCGTAT
This sequence comes from Geodia barretti, assembly GCA_030341885.1. Lineage (NCBI taxonomy): Eukaryota > Metazoa > Porifera > Demospongiae > Tetractinellida > Geodiidae > Geodia > Geodia barretti. The sequence continues at coordinate 19,354 of CASHTH010001734.1, forward strand.
CTCCCAAGTCGTACAACCCTAGCACACGCAATATGGACCATTCAATAGCACAAGTTTCAAAGTTTTTTTTGAATACCGTATAAATGGAACATCGCGTACAGTAAGCTAACTACGGCGCTTGGAAAAGTGACATCATCTCCATAGACCTGCATAGAAAACGTGAACAAAATGGCGGAGGAATGTACCCCGGGAGTTGCGTCACGTTCAATTATGAGCTAATGAATTCCTCAGTCCTTTACGTGAAAAGGCTATTACTAGAATAATGTTCAACATTGTTGGCGAGCGGGAGCGAGCGACCCAACTTGGGATTTGCCCGGTTGATCGCTTAAAAAGAAGCGCGTACAAAGACGCGCATGCGCACTTACACGACGTACGACGGTCGTAGAATATAGAAAAATCGCGACGTTCGTACCACCACTAGGTTAGCTCGCTCTCCCGCTCTCCAATTATATGCACGCACACGCGCGCTCGAACTTGAGCGCTCTCGATCTCTTGTGCTGCCGCGCCAACTGCAAACAACGTTTTCCTGGATCCTTGGCTACATGACGGCACTTACTTAGCCCAGCGCCTGCTCGCACAAGGCTGCTCTCTCATCGCTAGCTCTCGCGATCGTGGCTGTCACTTAGCTATGAAACGCTCTATTGGCAATCTCAACGAATGTGGTCCGGTAAGTACCTACCAACCATCCAGCTTTTTGCTTCATAATCAAGCAACCTATCCCACCCCAAATCCCTCTTGTTTGTGCTAACCTGTGATGCATCATGCCCATACATTTTGAATGGACACACAGCATTTTCAAGCAAACATATTCCAAATCAAGCAAATTCATTTCTCAAGCAAAGGTTCATCTGCAGGTTTGTAGGCATGGAAGTACATTTCTTCCGGTATGTAGACCTATCAACAGGAAAAACGGGAATGCGTGACAGGATCTTTGCGCATGCGCAGCTGTTGCCCCCTCCCAAACAAAATCCTGGATCCGCCCCTGAGGGTGGCCACAGTATATATATCCTCGCTAGCGTCCCCCAATGATGAGTGGGATTGTGGGCAAGTATTTTCGTCGGCCCTAACTGTTGAGAGCAACAAGGAGAGGAGGGCACACACTCCTGGTGCGAAACCACGTGTGGACTATTGTTTAGTCAGACATGTGTGGAGGAAAATTTACACCAGCAAGCAATGTCGCAGTTTGAAGATGTAACCATCATCCATTCTACTACTGCATCACATACACTAGGTCATCAATGTCTTGTCTTGTTGCTAGGCCTCGGCAGATTATGTTCAAATTTTGGCCTATTTTTCTATTCTTTAATGCTCCTTTATTATGCCTATATATATTTTTTGTTTCACCCATTTTTCTTTCGATTGTGCCTATTTTTCTCAAAAAAGTGACCGATCAAAAAAGACACTGATTACAAAACCTTTCTTAATTGTAAATAGTCCTCTGAGGAAGATTCCTGCTGAGAATTGAAAGCATTGCTCAGTAGTGAGAACACTCTTTCCGCCACTGCCAAAGATGAGAACCACTATAGGTCTTGACCTCTGCCTCAGCCATTTCTGTCACATGACACAGCGAGCCCATGTGACGCAGTTATGCACATGCGCATGGGTAAATTTTCCTGAATCATTGCCCTATTTTTCCAGCACAATTCTCAATGCTCATATACCCCTATTTTCTAAAAATTATGCCAGCATAATCTGCCAAGGCCTACATGTTGCTTTTTATGGCATCCCTATATTTCATAATTTTTTAGTATACACGCATTCTGAGAACATTTTTTGACAACAGTAATAACAGCAATGGCTATCTCTATCTGAATGGGCCAGTATTACAGAGGAGTCCACTGTCACCCATTCAGCCCATGTCGAACCCGCCACCTCCTACCTGAATGGGAGGACTTGTTTCGATGTCACTGTCCTCAGGGCCAGATGGTGCAAATCGGTAGTACCGCCCAACTCTGTGCTGGCCCAGCACTGCGACCCAATTGTAGTTCATTAGCATCGCTTCGAACTTGTCGGCCACATGGCCTGCGACCTGGTGCCACATCCCTTCTCTTCTGACGCCGTCATACGTCATCACCTGATTGGCGACTTGCATTCCTGCTGCCCTTCCTATCGCCTCGACCCAGGCCCTGAATGCTACGCCAGAGTTGGCTGCAGTGGCGCCTGCATTGCCAGGCACGTTCGGACCCGGTTGAGGAAAATTGGGGGAGCCGGGCCCTGGCACTATGCCAGGCAATTGCAAGATGTTATGAGTACCTGGTCCTCCTGAAAATCGATTACTATTGCGGAGCCGTCGTCGTCGTCCTCGTCTACGAACGTGGGGGTGGGAGACGGGGTGTCCCTGTGTACCTTATCCCTCTTGGCTCGGGGTGGCTGCTCTCCATACGAGTGCCAGCTAAACAGACCAAGTCCAAAAGTTCAAAAGTTTCATATAATACCCCCAGAGGGAGGAGTACAACTCCACATGAAAAATAAATAATATACTGAGATTAGAAAGGGAAGTGTATTGCGATGGTGGAGCTGATCCTTGTTATTAATCATGGAACTGATTACGGTCATTTCCAATGGAGACAATGAGATCATCAAGGAAGTCAGGAGTAACCATGAAATGGGCACATAAAGGTGTGTTCTGTGGGACAACATAGTCACATTTGGTCACCGGACAGATCCTGTCTTCAAAGAGGGTCATAGAAGCTTGAGCGCGTTCAATGCTGAGTTTGTGCCATTCACTCCATGATCTAGAGCTGTATCCCAGAGTTTTATCCACGCCTTTTGTCTCGCGCAATCGACAGAGGATGCTGGAGAGATGGATGGTTCTCAGAAAGTGTGAGAGTTCTTTCCCGATCGTGACCGAGAATTCGCTCTTTCAAGTATCTGATTTGCACGGGTGACTGGGACAGAACCTCGTCAGTGAAATTGCTGTTATAATGAAAAGCACTAAAGTGCAAACCCTCGGCGAACTGCGCATGTGCGGTACCACTAATATCGATGGGCTGGGCTTTTTATGCCTTTACTCGCGGTATCCCTGCTAGTAGCTCGCGGAGAGTCTGGCACGGGCTAGCTACAGTAGTAAATAGCATGCGGGAGTCGATACATGCCCTTCGTTGTGACTTGTTGTGCCTTCAAGACACACAGAGCGAACGGACGCGGTCGAGGTAAGCCTATGCTAATTTACATATTGGCTTGTTCACTTGGTTTTCACGCCATAACTTTAGAACGCAGTAGTTTTACGAAAATCGCCTTTTTTAAAATCAACCCGGTGTAGCACTGAACCCGATCATGTCGCTATTTACCTGATTTCGTGCGCGCGGTGGCAGAAAACGTGGTAACAGACAGACTGACAGGCACACTTACGAGACAACTACCGAACCCTCGCTGCGCATGCGCGCCGAGGGTTAATTATAGTGTCCAACTTCTCCTCAAGGAATTTCCATTGTTTTACAATGCTCATGGACATGACGTCAGAGGCTGCAATGGGATTGAAGACCCGGGATCGGAGAGGTTGCGTTGGGTTGTCAGTGAGGACACTTTGTAGAAAAGCGAGCTTGCTACACAGTATCCGGGAGCACATTGAGGGCCAATTGAGGGCCAGCAGGGGGATGGAGTTTGAGAGGTAGCTTAAGAATCTGTTTCCCCAGTTCTGCTTGAAAGGACTCGAGTTTCGATAGGAGTGTGGAATTTAGGACCCATGATTCAGAGCCGTACATGAGGACGGGAATGATGCAGCATTCTATCAGGTTACGAGAGGATAGAGGGTTAAGCAGCCCGTGGAAGGCCCACAGCTCCCCGTGAGAGAAGAATGCGCTGCGAGATTTGTTGATCCTTTCCATTACTGATGTCTTGCTGGAGGATGAGGAATTCCACCACACACCAAAACACTTCACCAAGGTTCCACAGCAAGACATGAGCCAGCAACTGTGATACTGAGATGGTGTGTAGAAGTGTGACCAGATGGTAGGAGAGTGCACTTTTCAGGACATAGCTTTAAACCTCTCGATTGAGTGAAGGTATCCACAGTGGACACCTGTTCGCTGACATCCTCAAGGTTTGTGGCGCTGGTGCGGATGTCATATCGGCATTGGCGAAAGCTCCAAGGTGGAGGCCGTTGATACTTACACCGACATTTCTTTGTTTGAGTGTAGAAAGAAGTGGATCTATCACCAAGTTGAAAATAGTGGGAGAAAGAACCGACCCCTGACGGATGCCTCGTGAAATGTTGATTGGCTTTGAGAGGTGAGTTCCAAGCTTCACCTGGCTGACGAGGTTGCTGTACCAGTTCCTGACTAGCCTCCAGCATTTCCCACTAATACCTGCCTGGAAGAGCTCATGAAGCAAAATGCTGAATTCGACTGCAAGTACCGTTACCCTCGCTGCGCATGCGCACCAAGGGTTAATTAAGCTTCAAATTTTGCGATTGACTGTGACCTTGAACACAGTGAGGTATGTTAATCCAGTTTCATTATTGTACCTCCTGTTTAGGTTTTATACAGCGAAATCGATAAACGATAGTTGTTAATTGGGGAGTATTTTACATCTTTGTGTATGGGGTGTGAGATGTTGCTTGGAGCTCAGGTTTTCAAAAGCACATGATCCTTTGTTTCACGGAAGTTGTATGGTGACATGGGTAAAATGTTCGTTGGTGTATGTGTGGGGATCTACTAACCGTTTTTGGATACATCTCAAATGGAACATGTGACAAATGTGCATAGTACTTTGTTTGCCTGTATCCGTCCGCGTCAATGATTGTCTTTACTTTTAACCATTTTTACCTGGCTACCTTTTGCGCAAACTTCAAGCATGACACAACCACCGACATGCTTTCAAAGTCTCATCATTCTTTAAGCCTCCTATTTACTATTGCGAGTGATGAAATCTGAAAAACATCTTGCATGTTCTCTCATAATATGATTCTTGGTGCTTGCTGGAACAGATCAGAAGGGGGAATAAATATATATTGTGCATGGATCCCATATATAGCTCATGGGAAGCACTTTCTAGACGTGGGCAAACAAGTTATCGTAAGACAATTGCAGTAGCTATACTAGACCTAGCAAGGATGAACAACAGTCAGACATTGTGGGAGAAAACTATCTTCATCATACCCATAGGGGAAGGACTATGGATAGCATTGCAGTCCATCACACACCCCTTCCTTCTTCCTTCTCTTTTGCAGAAAGATTGCTTTTGGGACCACAGCTGTCCTGTTGCATTGCTGCCACGTTGTTGCTACTTGATGCTCTGTTACTCCCTCCACAAACACCTCCTTGTTATATATAAATTTGGCTCCCTGAACATGTGTCACTGTTTCCAATAGCTATCTGAATTGACCTCTGTACTGACCTGTTACATCTCTCTGGTGGTTTCTTAAAGGACACGGTCCTTAAGGTTCCAGGAATACCTCCAAGAAGCATTGTAGTTCTAAGCAGAATACTGTTGTGCAGAGGTATTTTGCTGCAATTCTAGGAACTGTAACAATCCGTTAAACTTCAGTAGGAGGTGTTTGTGGAAGTCTCAGAGCAAGCAAGGAAGTTAGCCTCCGAGCAACCACCATGGTATATTTCATATACAGGATGTGTATGTACTACCTACATGTTTGTGACGGTTAAGTGTTGCATATGTATGGTGGGCAGTAGCTGAGGGATGGCAAGATTGTCAGTAGGATGAGAAAGTCTGAATTTGGGATCACAATCATATTATTATTAATTGTGACCGTGCACGCAAAAACCAACCTTACGCCGCATTTTTGTGAAGTAGCTTTTTTATCGTTGTAAAGCTTGAAATGTGCTTGATACAGCGCTTATTCTTGTATATTATTTTTTGGGATAACCCTTTAAAAGTTACGATTGTTCAAACGCGAAATTTTTCCGTATTCTTGTCCGCGCACGAATATGACGTCACGTTACGGGCCGGGAACCAACCAGAGAGAGATGCGTGCAGTCTGACAGCAGACGAACGCTTCTATCGGCCCTACCGGGCTGGGTAGACTTCAGGCTTCTCCGTGAGACGATTCAAGGCAGAAGCAACGCTTTGACTTCTGTGCGCCATCTTTGCGTCAGCTGCGTGTACCGTCTCTTAGACAGGTCGTTCGATCGCGTCTTACCGTGAAAACTCCGACCCGTGTGTGCTATGGATGCTTGTTCTAGATTCTAAACTAGACAGTTAACAGGCCAGCTTAGCCAGCTACGTGACTGTTGAGCCGTCTGCCGGCTCCCGTCTGTCTTGAGCCATGCACACTAGGCTGCCGTATTTTTAATGTAATAGATCCCTCTTCTTCCAAATTCAATATTAAAAACCATGTGAAGGCTGCTGAACAGCTAATGAGAAACTCCCAGGCAATGATGAGTAGCAGGCTGCTGGAGCCAATGCTGTGACAAGGCCACCTTCTCCTGAGTCTGCTAGCAGGTCTGCCTTTAGACCTGCTTGTCCTCTGAGATTCTCTCTGAATGCTGTCAACTCCAGAACCTCTTATAATAGTGATGCTTTCGTCTTCACAACCATTTGACGCCATTTTTTGAACTTTAAATGTGCCTTCACAGTAACTGGCCACTTATTAGTTTTGGTGAAATGTCTTATGTTACAACCGTTCCTTCGCCGTTTTCCAACATATTTTCTATAATTTATTATAGTGTTGCTACTCACTCTGTAATGCGTTTTGATAT
>CASHTH010001735.1:0-39351 GCA_030341885.1 Geodia barretti
TTTTGTTTTTGTTTTTACACACTATAAAACTCATATAGGGGATGAAGTGCATTTGTTGCGAGGTGGTTGAAGCAAGCAAGTTTAAGATGTTTGTTTGAGCTTGTTTTTCATGTGGATGTAGGACTGGTGCACAAAGAGTCCGCACATGAGTAAATTATATACATGAAAGTTCCCGCCATGAAATGTCTGGGTAGGCTTGCTTCGCTTGCCAAAATGGTAGAGGCATAGTTAGTAAAGTAAGAGTACGATAGAAAAATCGAAAGGAAAAGAAAATAATGACATTGGTTTTTTTATTGTGTTTTATAAAATTATGTTTTTGGAATTTGGGCTTGTCTGGGTTTGTTTGGAGGGCGGTGGGTTTCGTGTGTGTTGTGTTGATTTGTGATGTTTGTTTTATAGTTTTTTTTTTTGGTTGTGTTGTTTTATTGTGGTTGGGTATAAAAGCTTAAACACTAGTGGCTGCGCATATTTTAAATGGAGCCTCAAAAACTTAACATTATGAGCGGCGGTTTACGGTAGTATTCCACGGCATATCCTGGGATAATATAAGGATGTGCTCAATCAATGCATGTGGTTGAGGTTACTATCCAAATTCTCCAGAGTACTGTTACTCCACAATTTCTTCCAATTGAAAGGTATATATATTACATTCTTGATTTGGATATGCACAAAGATTGCTTCGTTTTTTCTGACGAAAATACTTCAACATGCACAAGGCCATCAGGTGGTGATACGTAGAATCGGATCCCACTCGTTTTTTTTTTGCTTATTCTGCCTAGCCACATTCCTAAAAGACACAGGGGACATACGCAGCGAGGTTAACCATTCTCTGCTTTACTGAGCACGCAAGCGGACCAGGAATCTCAATGACTAAAGCGCAACTCGCGTTTTGTTAGGTTGTGTTAGTATAGCTTGCTTCATATAACCACGTTACATCTGAATATTTTGTTTGTTGGAAGGACCTGGCAACAGAGCAAGTCGTAAATAACAGCTCTGGGGCTACATGAATTCGTCTGTTACCCTGGCTGGCAGCTAAAAATTGGTGGGCAAAGTGCTTGGCAGCTGTGTGCCTAAAGTGGTCCACGTATCGCTTGGGATAACATAATCCTTTTTTAGTAATAATATTACTCTACCACGCCCCACTGCGGGTGTTTCGCTCCGACAAATTGCCCTCAGGACTGTGTGAGTAAGTTGGCCATTGGATTTATCAACACAAGATTACTAAAATTCAGGTATTTGTGAGAACACCAATGTAGATGCCTGCTAGTTATGTATGTATCAGTGTGTGATGAAAGATGGCTATATAGCCTTGATCCCAGGCCTTCTCCCTCATCCTCAGCAAATTTTACATTGTACGGTTGAGCGTTTGACCATGTGCAGTTACGGGAGGTGAGATGGCCTGGAAGATTTTTATCACGGTGATACATGGCACAAATCGTCACTCATGATCCGCGATAATATAAAAGAATTGGTGTATGCTTATGGGTGGGAGTCTCTGCTGCACGTATCATTGACGATAATCTTCGCAGGCGCTTCTCCCCTCCTTAATCTTCAAAGGTCACCACGTATATAATAGTGCAAGGGGAGGGAGAAAGAAGGAGAAGCCGTGATATCGAGGCTAGAAAGACTGGCGCCAAATACTGCCTTTATCACGGCGTGGGGTATTATGTAAAAAATGTTACGTGTTATGAATGTTTACTGTGGATGAAAAATGAGTTGAGTTTAGTTTAACTCAGAGTATTTATTCCCTCCATTCACAGGAAACGTGGGATTGCGACCATATTGGAATGGTTTGCTGAATAAAAGCCTCCTACACTGTCTAAGTTGCAACTCATTTTTTTTGCTTGTTTTCTTCAAGTTGGAGATGGGAGGCTCTGGTCTGGGTTGCGGGGGGGGGGTTAGAGGGGAGTCTATCACCATGTTAAAACAAGCACACGCAAACTCAGTATAGGCGCATGATTTTCGCGGTGGCACCCCCTAGAGTATTTTAGCACTATACTGAGTCGGCTCGTTCCGCACAACTTGGGTGTATTTGTCAGTAGCGAACAGTTTATGCTGCGCGATTGAGACGGCGTTTGTGCGCTGTGAAAAAACTTCGCGAGGCCAGGGAGAACGCGGGCGTAGAGTGGACGGCCGGCAAGGCGGGGTGAGCCGCAGTCGCTGCGGCGCTGTTACCACGGCCGGTTGGGAAGTGCGATAAGGTCTGCAAAATGGTGTGACTTCGCTGAGTGAGTGCGTTAAAAGCGCGATATATTTCACAGATAACCTGTGGCCGTGTCTTGCGAACTTTTTAAAAGCATGATTTTACACGGGATTAGTTTAAAATGTGTTTTGTAAAGGTTTCACCTGTGGAGGTGTCCGAGCATATTGAGAGTCAGTGTACACATTCCTACATATTGTTGACGATCCCATTTAACTATCAAACATCTCAGCTATATGTACTATGAACTGTTGCATGGTCATTTTTGTGATGTTAGATTTATTGTCTTTTCTGGTGGAGTTCGCATATATAATTATTATGTGCATGAAAAGGAGTCTAAGAAGTATCCAAAAGGGGGAGTAGATATTAGTTTGGATCACATACTTTTAACCACCCAAACCTCATTTATGAGATGGATCTGCTGTTTTAAACACACTGTGCATTGGTTGGAATTCACTGTGTGGTATGCGTGTCCTTTTGTGATGTTATAGTGTGTTGATTTTGTGCAGGAGCTATGAGCTTTGTGGAATACTGTTGGGTTTCAAAGAATACTTCTAGTGTATTACAGCTGTTGTGATAAGTATGTAAGAATGTGGTGTCTGTATTGGAAGGAGATATTAGACACTTCATCAGGAGTGTCTGAGAAATTGAGCATGAGTGACCATTATGGCATTGTTGTAGTGTAGTATCGCTAGTGCTCTTTTTGAAGACACCTCAGTTGAAGGACATCAGTAGCTGAGAAATGATGGATTATGCAGCCCAGAAACTAGCATGGTTAAAGCTTGGTGACCATTGCAGTGCGCATTGATATATTATTAAGTACATGCAGGGTTTGATGAGAGGGGAAGAAATACTTTCACTACTATGCACCTAGATCGTTTTATTAGGATATGGGATTCGTTTTTATATAGTCACCTGTCAGCGTGGAAAGTTTGCAGCAGCTGCCAATGTATGTCATTGTAATGTATAGTGTGATATTCAAGTTTGGAGTGACAGATTACTATGTGCTCTCTCGCTCTCTTTTCACGTAACATCCTTTGCGCTCACAAAACGTCCTTCTTGAGCAATGGCTTTTGAGATGTAACTTAGTTTGCTAGAGAAATGTGGCGAAACATTGAAGGAAAAGGACAAGAATAGATGGGAAGATTTCATTGTGTATTTTCTGGATCATGGGCAACTTCAGGTACATATCGTATCTATTCCTTTGGTATTCCACTTAAATGTAACAACCGAATTCATATTTTATATATACAGTAACATGAGGTGTCCCCTTCTTAAAACATAAACAATTCATTTGATGATGTATGTCAATTTCCTATAATGTATGACAAGCTGTTATTGGGATATCTGTTTTCTTCCAGGCTATTTTGCCATTTATCCCTCAGATGGACCCACAACTCAGTCCAGCTGTCTACGAATTAGTCCTCAATACATTTTTGCAGAAGGACTCCAAAGTAATGTGTCATGTTGAGCCTATTGCTCTCTATCCACTGTTCAGCGTAGATAGAGCCCCACTTAGTGCTATATACATTATTACAAGTAAATTAAAAAAGAGGCATATAGAAGGCAAGATAAGGATGGGATACATGAGCCATGGTTAATGAACAAATTTCAGCATGCTGGCACCCTGACCCAATCACACAATCCCTATGATTGTTGCTGGTGTGCACTCATAAATCTATTGTTGTGGTCATTCAGAGATCCAATCACACAATCACTATATTGTTGCCTGTTGTGCCACTCGTAAACTCCATTTGGACCCGTGGTTACTCCTCATGCACTGAGCATGACTTCACATTGTTATGGTAACAGTGTGTGTTACACAGTAGCATGACAATTTTGTATTTTCAAGCTTTAAATCCTGACTACTTTAATGTTGAATGTGTAATACTTCACCTAGGCAACAATATAACCATGCTTCATGTATCCCATCCCTATATTTTCTCCCTATCTTTTTATACCATCTCTATATGCCTCTTTTTTAAGATCCACAGGATTTCTATTTTACTTGTCTCCACTCATTTTTATGTACTGTACGTACAATATCTCTGTGAAAGGGGGCAAGCCACCTATAAAGATTAACAATAGAGAAAAATGCCTGTTGTCGTCATGGAAGTGGTGTAATATGCATGCGTACCAAGTTTCATCTCCATGTGTGCTGCCGTTAGGAAGTTTGAAAAGTGAAGAAATAAGGGCCTGAAGCGATTTGTTGTTGTTCGAACAATATGCGGTCATCATGGAATCAATGTCATACACAGGCGTACCAAGTTCCATCTCCATGGTGCTACCGTTAACAAGTTTGAGGAGTGAAGAAGTAATATTAAAGAAAAGTGCCTGAACTATTCGAAACAATATTTGTTGTCAAGGAAACAATGCAATACGCATGCGTACCAAGTTTAATCTCCCATTAGCAAGTTTTAGGAGTAAGGCTATTTGTCGTTTTGTGGTTCATGGAAACATGTAGTTATCATAGAAATGATGTAATATGCAAGCCTACCAAGTTTCATCTCAATGTGTGCTACTATTAGCAAGTTTGAGGAGAAATGCCTGAGGCTATTTGTTGTTGTTCAAAGTCGCCATGGAAACATGTAGTTGTCGTGAAAATGATATACATACGTACCAAGTTTCATCTCTATATAATTATTATGCTACCATTAGAAAGTTTGAGAAGTGAAGAAGTAATTTTTAAGCAATGTGCCTGAGGCTATTTGTTGTTTACAAACATGTATTGTTGTGATATTTATGTTGGCAATTGAATACATTATGTCTACAAAGTTTCGTTTACATAGGTCTTACCATTTGTGAGTTTTACTGACACATGTGATCCCATTATAATGTACAGCATGAGTCAAAAAATTTTCAATCTCATTCCATTTCTTTCCTTCTGCCGTTCACTATCGTTCCGTTCAGTTGTGAATTATGCGTGACACGCCCTCCGCAAACGCAGTAGAGACTCACTAGCGGGGGAGCGAAACAAGGTTTTTTTCTTAGCGCAAACACGAAGCAACGAGGAGACAGTACCCACGCAGGTGCTAGAAGAAATTAGTGATATCTAATGTGCACGCATGTTGAACTCATTTCCAAAAACTTTATCTGAGCCATCGTGCAAGTAGTTCGTTTATTCTGTAGACACTTCACAAGACCGTCCAAGCATGGCCTACATCACTTTATAATCCACAAGCAGTGATTAATGCTGTTGATGTAAGTTTTCGTAATGTCTATTCTGTATACCTTTAGGGGAAAAAATGGAACAATAATTATGCAAGCAGTAAACAAATAAAAGGTGGTTAGCATCTTACATATCACATCATCCTAATTACGTAACTTATTGAGGCCGACTTACGTGCAATACTACACATGTAATAGCATATATAGGTAAAGTTTTCGGCTTTTACAGCTAGCGTGTCTAAGTGGTATAGTGGTTCTTCCTAGCATAGCAGAGCCACACCTTCTCCAACATTCGCCTGTGAGAGAAGGCCTGGCGCATCGCCTTACATCGATTGATTGATTGACTTTCCTTTTCCTACAAGACCAATCAGATTCCAGGATTTTTCCACATCACGTAAATCACCTACGCTTTTTTGGTTTTCGCTCAGATATTCACGCTATCTTGCTGTTGTTGACTTGAATCTTCTACTTCACTCAGATTTTTTTGTGTGCCCTGTTGCCAAAATCCCAGTAACAGACAGTCTGAACTCTGAGGACACTAGCAGTTCTCCAAATCATACTGTATATATAGACTCTTCCCAACACTCTCCCACTGGCGCCGGCTGCGGGTTGGACTGTGAGTGAAAGAGACTGTACAATGACTCCTGATACTCTGACTCTTTGTCCCTGGCAGAAACTTAGACTAGCGTAAGCTAGGCAATAACTTTCATACACAGACAGCTCTTTGGCGCTGGCACAAGGCGGACTCTTTAGTGCCGGCTTTTCCGTAACTAAAGTAGCACTTAGCTACACTCCTCTAAATGACATGAGAAGTCTGACACACCGATTCTCTTGAGAACTGATTAGCACTGGCTCGACAAGTTGGCCCTCTTGGAAGCTGCTCAGATTTTCTGTCACGCTCTACACTTTTTTCACTTCTTTTTGCAGCAATAATTTGATTGCCATGTATGCAAGTCTGATTCTTGGGATCGAGCCCTGCATCCGTGTAGTACTACGCACACCACGGCATAATGTTAGCCTTGCCGGAAGTTGGAGAGGTTGGACAATTGAGATCCTTTCTTCTTGGGTATGGGGGTAACGATGCCATGCTGGAAGGAGATTGTCTTAGAGGAGAGCGGCATCGAAGATGGTAGCAAGAGCATCAGATGGCAGTGGCCAGCAAACAGGTGTGTGTTTGTTGCAGGGCCATGAGCTTTCCCCCCAGGCGTGGGGTGTGGGGGGGGTAAGATGAGAGTGCGCTTTCGACTTTTTCAGGGTGGTCAGGCTAGTGTCAGGAAGGTTCTGAAAGTGGATGATATGCTGGACTTGCTCAGTAGTTGAAGGCCCACCCCTCAACAATGTTTGAGCCCTCATATACTGCAACATTGACAGTAACGCGATTAAGTGTAGGTTTTGCAGGATGATGGAGAAATGTGGTTCCGGATGACTTGGGAAGAAACAACGAGGGTCAGTCAAGGGAGTTGTCATCAGGGAGCTCCTTGTTAAGTAGCATTTGTGATCTGTTACGTCTTTTGGCTGACTTATAGGTCACCCAGGCGGGATGACTATTTAGATAGAGAGTAGGAATATTGAGACTACTCCGGGTTGTATTCTCGGGGTATGCGTACTGTACGTACGTCGTTAATTAGTCACGCTTAGGAATGTCAATTAGTCACCAAAAGGAAGTGTAACTTCCGTCATTCGTAGGAAGTCTAGCTTCCGCCGTGCGCGCAGATTCGTGTAGGAAGTCTGGCTTCGCGCGCAGTCAGTAGAGCGCGCGCACGAGCGGCCTCTCAATCGGACTGTTTACGCATTGGCTGCGCGCGTGAGGAAAAATATGCGCGTGCGTATTCCTAGTAATATGACTGAGAGTCGAGTAAGATCAAAGGAATTCCAGCTAGTCCAAACAACGTAGTGAGCGTTTCCTGCATTCGAGAGTGCTGGGTATATAATATAGCGGGAGAGAAAGCGAGCCAGAGCGGCAGCTACAAACTCGTGTGGAGTCTAGCAGCGAAAAAGTATAGCTTTGACGTACCTTTAACGTTGAACTCTCGAGAAATGACCATGGCTTCTGCACAACCGCACAGCTTGACTAAACTAAAGTGCTTATTGCAGCTGTCTCTCTCCCGATCGATACAACCATTAGACCAAGCCGCCATCGTATAACCTATACATATGTACCCGTCAATGAGACTGGGTTGTTGGGAGAGGTCAGGTTCTGTAGAGAGAAAGTAGAGGAGATTGTAGAGAGAGAGTAGAGGAGATTGTAGAGAGGTAGTTGAGGGGTTTGTAGTAGAGATTTTGTGTGGTTCGGGCACAGTTCCTTGGAGTGAATACAGTTGTAGGGCGGCCGGGTACAGATTCAGAGAGCAGAGGCAAAGAGAGATTAGCTTTAATAGAAGCCACTATCGGATGTATTCATCTTGGAGGGGATGTGCAAACTTGATCTTGGGAAGGAGACTCTGGTGACATCCTCCACTGCATTTGTACGACACGCGTGACATAAATACTTGGGGCCTTTAACATGCATGAGGTGCGCACACTGAACATGCGACCAGAACCTACACTCTACTGTCAGCCTCACATTAGGGCTGGTTTCACAGACACAGCATACCTGTTCGTTTGATGCGGGCATAGCTGAAGACGGGAGGAGCTACATGACTCGCATTCGGAAGGGAGTCACGCCTCAGTGCAGGGGTTGTAGTGCTATGTAGCTGCAGTAATAAGTCCTTTTTGCATTGGCGACTTTGGTGGTTGACATGCACTGTGTGTGGTCGAGTTCAGAGGTCAAATTGGCCGTGCACATGGAATATTGCAATGTGCGGGTACTTTCAAAAGTCCATAGCTCCAGAAAAAATTTCCGTTTGCAACTCTGCAGTTGCACTGGCCTGTTAATGATATCTCCACTTGTGTTCATATGTAGCTACCCAGGCACAGTGAGCATTATCTGAGGTTTGCATAGGATTTAGCACATTGACTGCCATTAACCCTCGGCACGCGCATGCGCAGCGAGGGTTACAGTAGTCGTTCTGTCTGTCCGTCTGTTACGACGATTTCTGCCACCACGTGCAAAAACAGGTAAAATGGCGACACCAGCGGGTTCAGCGCTACACTAGCTTTATTTTAAAATAGGCGATTTTCGTAAAAGTGCCACGTTCAGAAGTTATGGCGTGAAAACCAAGTGAACAAGCCAATATGCTAATTAGCACTGGCTTACCTCGACCTGATCCGCTTGCTCTGTGTACCTCGGAGGCACAGAAGCTACAACGAAGGGCGTGTATCGACTCCCGCAATCTACGTATCTACTACTGTAGCTAGCCCGTGTCAGACTCTCCGCGAGATACTAGCGGGAGATCACGAGTAAACGTATGCTAATAGGCCCAGCCCATCAATCAGCGGCACCCCACATGCGCAGTTTGCCGAGGGTTTGCACTTTAGTGCTTTTCATTCATACTTCAACTGTCCACACGAAACCACTCTTTTATTTTATACACACCCAGCTGTTTCCACTGTAGCATCTGCTTACTGGTGTATACAGCAGGGTTCTCTATCAATTATGGCCAAACTCCACTGAAGACCAAAAAGCCATAATTTATCCCTTTGAGTTGGCTGCCGCATAATGGGTCATACTTTTCACATGAAGAAAGCGTACCGAACTTTTCTCCATAAATTTTCTTGCTGACACCATCAGGAGTCGAGTCAGACAATATTCAGTGGTCAATACTGCTGGCTTCACCTCTTTCTCCCTTCCTAGGCGCCGAATTAAGAAGTAGAGTAACACTAGTAACTTGTGCACAGAAATATGCTTTGATGAAAAAGATTACCATAATGAGGTATATAGCATAAGCAAGGCAAAACACTTTGTACCCCCCTGTTTGGAATATGCAAGTATGCATTTAATTTTGTCTTTTCATTTAGGATTGAGTATTATTATTAATACCATAGGATAAACTGAGGGAACAGCCAAATAATGAAGACCTTTTAAAAGTCAAGGCACTTCTGTGAGTAAATAAGATATATTTAATTTATCCCAGTTATAAACTAGGGTTTTTGGTATGTAATTACTACTATTATTGGAGATAAAACATCTTCTTCGTCCCTGTGCTAGGTACATACATACATGCAAAGTAATGGGTTTACTAATGCCGGACTAACATGACATACATGCACAGCCGCGGTGCACGATTGTAGTGACACATGACATTTACATGCGACAAAACAACAACAACATAGTATCAAAAAGGAGGACATCATCATTGAAAAATAGATAAATCCAGTTGAATACCTGTGTCAGCAATACTTAGTGGCGGTTGCGGGTACTACGAATATACTATTGTCGGAAGATTTAATTTCTATGGCTTCTATGGATCAGTTGAGAAGTCGATGAGTGGCTCTACCGTACCCACCAATGTTGTTAGGCTTAGCTAGTTATTGCTCGTCAGCTTTTGTATGAGAGTCGTCATGTTCCATCTCTACATAAAACTGACATATGTACCACCTCACTGTTTTACCTGTTAAATTACACGTCCATATTTTATGTTATGTATATAAGATACCATATTTGAATCGTTTATAGAAATGTATATTTTTGTTCTTTTTGTTAGACATGAAGATCTTGGGCAATATGAGGAAGCTTTGAAAATATATTTACAGTAAGCTTGGTAGTTTACCAACACTAATTAAATGTTTAATATTAGGGTTACCTTGAAAATGTTGTTGAAATTGGCACAAAAACAGTACTGTCAAATGCTTTTTGGCACACAAATTTGACAGTAGCAGGAACAGGTATTTTTGCACTGTTCACTGTTCCCCCCCCCCCCCACACACACACATTAATCTCACACTCAATCTTTGCTGATGCCTTCACTGTTGACAGAAATGTATAATCCGTTGAGGCACGCCTGTGCTCATTAGCATTTTTGTTTGTTCCCTTGGCTTGGTTTTTAATGCAATGTCTTTTAACATGTAGGAAAATCGTCATTTTTAATTATCAAGCCAATGTAGTTTTGGACCCTTTGGTATTCCTATTTAGCCACCTAGTGGCGGGTAACAGACAGACAGACAGATGGACAGACCAATTACTGTAACCTGTGTGCACTGACAATGGTAGATGCATTTCTCACCAATGACCTCTTTACTGCACACAGAATATGATAACCTTTTACATCTGTGTTGCATGCAGTTTGTAAATACCCTTCTGAAGGAAGATTGACCCATTGAATGTCCTTTCTTACAGACAGGGCCATTTTGAAGTATTTGAACTGATTCGGAAGAGAAAGCTGCATGCATCTTTGGTTGGAAACCTAATGACACTGATGAAGTTGGGGAGTGAGGTATTAAACAAGATATCAAACAATTACAGTTTTTCAGCTCTTGGGAGCCCCAGTGCCATAGCACCCAAGCAAAACAAGCCAACTGAATTGCAAATTTTTTCATTATATCTGAAAAAAATGATAACACTAATCATTGTTGACACAGTTCCTGCCAGAAGGGGTTAATTTAGGGGGATGGGATAGGGGGGGCATGGCCTTCATTTCTAAATCGATCTAAGGCATAATGTGTAACATAGCCTTCATTTCTAATCAATCTAAAGCATAATGCGTATTGTCTGTGATTATTTGTAGGAAACAGTGAACCTGTTGATTGCTCACAGAACTGAGCCACCAGTAAGTGATGCAGTAATCATTTAGTAACATATTATACATATGTACGTGTGTGCATGCTTGCATATTGCGTAAGCAAGGATACAATTTGTGTGTATCTCTTTTATACCTTATACTAGCAAAAAAACTAATCAAAATTTCGGCCCTTCTAAGCGAATCAATGAAACTGCCAAATTTAAAAGACTGCTTAATCTTCGGGTTTCACAGTATGTCTTTTGTACTCTTCCAATGTACATGTACTTATAGCTGCAGGTTGAAAGGGTGGTGAAAGTGCTGGATTCTACACACACGGTTGAATATCTGCATAAGGTTTTAAAACATTCTTGTGTAATAGAGACTACTCACAGTTATTCCACATACATTATTGTTTGCTAATATCATAATTTGCCATTGCCTTTTAAGTATGTACTTTTATTTGGCTGCTTAATCCAAAACAGTTGGTTTATGCCATGACGAAATGTTTATCTTATATCAAGCCATTAACTTCACAGAGTAGTACGTATATATTTTTAACTGCAGTACCTAGATGGACTTTTTCAAAAAGATCCAAAAGCAGGTGGTCAGTACCATCAGAGACAAGTTGAGCTGTATGCTACGTATGATAAGGAGAAGTTACTACCTTTCCTACGCTCATGCACTGATATACCACTTCAAAAGGTTTGTGAGGGAGGGCGCTTGACTTTCACATCCACCACAATTTTGTTATCGGAAACAATGCCATCCCATTTCACAAATCTCATGAATTTTTCGCAAATGTCTGGTTAAGTGCAGTATGAAACCAGCCAACCATGTTTGTGAAAGGCAGCCACGTGATTCACAGAAGCATTTGGTCATAACTAAACCTCAGTGTTCATGCGCAGCGGCTCTTACAGTACACTTAAGCACTACGACAGCAACAAAAATATCCCCTGAAACGACTGTTAGATAGATAGATAGATAGATATGGTGTGAAAACAAGCGAAAAGCAGTATGCATAATTAGCATTGGCTTACCTGTCGGAACGCTGTCAGAAGCTTAAATTTTTTCTCTACTAGGTAGAATGGCAATCATCTCTCAGTGCCTCACGTGAAGTTCAAAGCTACTGCAGTGGCTGATCTTAATATTGCCAACATACTCCATTCAGTTACCTAACGATCTGCAATTTTAAACAAGCATACACTGGATGATTTCCCATATCTGCATGTGTGTAGGTAATGCTGAAGGATCGCTTTTAGCCCAGGAACACCACTGTGCTGTTGTAGTTTTAGTGAAGGTCTGGCAATATGGCACACACTGCTGACCGTTCGAAAACAGACTACAGCACTCGCTCATGGTCATCTCCTGGAAGTGTATATAAATGGCACTATAATTTATGTGGCTTCTGGGCTAAAAGTGTTGTTTTTAGGGGGCTGAGGGTTTACACTTCTGTGCATTTCGTTGTCACTTTGCCTTTCGCACTTTAGTGCTTCTCTTTAAGATTCACCTCTTTATCCCATCCCAGGCACTTCAAGTGTGTGAAAAACACAACAGGTACGAGGAAATGGTCTTTTTACTAGGTATGTTGTAAGTACGGTAGTACTTAGTATATAGGGATGGGAATGCATCATAGATCTTCTCCTTCTCCTTCTTAAGATTGAACTCGTGCAAAAACGAAATAACATAATAGCAATGAAATTTTGTAAGAGTGTAGATATATGTCACCCGAAGAGACCGGTCGTTCTTATTTGTTTGTAAACAACTGTAAACAACAACAAATAGCCCCAGGCAGGACATTATAATGGAATCACATGTTTCAGTATAACTTGGAGGTATGTGAACGAAACTGTGTATTTAATCACCAACATCGAAATTAAAACAGTGCATATTTGTAAACAACAACAAAGAGCCTCAGGCACTTTTCTTTAAATTTATTGCTTAACTCCTCAAACTTTCTAATGGTAACACGCACAGACATCGTTTCCATGACGACCACATAAAAACGAATAGCTTCAGGTACGCATGCGTATTAAATCATTTCCATGACGACAACAGGCATCTTTCTCTATTATTAATTTTTATTAGGGGCTTGCCCTCTTTCACAGAGATATACATAGTATATAGTATATAAAAATGAGTGAGACAAGTAAATCAAATATCCTGTGAATTTAAAAAAGGAATGGTATAAAAAGAAAGGGTGGCAAGATAGGGATGGGATGCATGAAGCATGGTTAATGAACTGATTTGCGCACGCTGACACCCCGATCCCATCACACAATCCCTATACTATTGCCTAGGTGAAGTATTAAACATTCAACATTACACAATAGTCAGGACTTACAGCTTGAAAATACCAAAAAAAATCATGCTACTGAATGACCAACAGTACAAATGGAGTTTATGAGTGGCACACCAGGCAACAATTATAGGGATTGTGTGATTGGGTCAGGGTGTCAGCGTGCTCAAATCTGTTCATTAACCATGCTTTATGTATCCCATCCCTATCTTGTCTCCCTTTCTTTTTATACCATCCCTATATGCCTCTTTTTTAAATTCGCAGGATTTTTTATTTACTTGTACTACTTGGGTCATTATACCGAGTTGGCCAATTAGCAATTCTTCTTTCTTCACAGCACGCATGGGAAATCCAAAGGCTGCATTGGAATTAGTTATCAAAAAGCTTGAAGATGTTGACAAAGTAAGAATAGAATAATACGTGTTATGTAGTCTATTATACGTCCTAGCTGGTTTGTTTAGTGTTCACTTTCTTTTCATTCAATTTCAATTTGTATGTAGTGTTGCACATCTACCACAAATATGGTAGAAAAGAGCCAGCTGTGAAGTAAAACAATGCAATGGCCAGGCCGTACCCATGCAGTTGCTAGCACTGTGGAGCCTTTGTTTCTCGTGAATGATGGTCTCGTCCGTACACGCACACAGCAATGATACTAAATGGAATGCAGCAGAATGGAATGAAATTCTAGTGCTAAAAACAGTGTTTAAAGAGGGAAAAGGGAGAGGGAGTATGAGGCCAGTGATGGAGTGAAACTACATATACACTGCAAAAAATACATGAATACTAGGAATGCGCCTGGGTACGGCCTGGCCATTGCATTGTTTTACTTCACAGCTGGCTCTTTTCTACCATATTTGTGGTAGATGTGCAACACTACATACAAATTGAATGATCGCAAATACCCACATGAAATACACAACAGAACTAGTCAATTGGCCAGGTGTCTCGAAATAGCAGCTGGACTTTCTCTGGGTGTGCGGATGTAGCGCTGGTATGCTTCCGACTGCCAGCGTCCCAGCATATTGACAGTAGCGTCACTCAGACCAGCTTGAGAGGCAGCCTCCACTCTAAAACTGTGCCCCGAGAAGTGGGAAGTGCCACCCCCGCGGTTAGTGGGAAACGATCCATATAGACGAAAAAGGGCTAGGCACTGACGGACGTATGGAGTAATACATCATGATGGCAGCTACCGGGCAAAGCTCTGCATTGGTTCGACCTAAGGAAAATATCGACTCCATGTCCAAATGGGTCAGCTAGTCTTACTTTGCTTCAGGTGGACATTTACCATAGAGGGGTTGGTGCGATTGTGCACTGCAATGTCCATGGGGGAGAGGCATGTATCTAGGTCAACCACCTGAGCTGACTTGACCGTAAACTCCCCTGCTCTAGTCGCCCAAATAGTGAAGCTGCCTGGAGACGCCCCCCATGTCTGCATTACCCAGGCAAGGGCAACAGCAAAAGAATCTTGGGTACAGAGCGGAGGCCGAAAGGGAGGTGCGTGTCAATGAAGGTGGCATTACCCCCAACTTATTCCCAGGAGAGGGTGGTTATCTGGGTGGATTTGCAGCACCCTGTAGGCGTTCTGCAGGTCAATCTTTGCCATAAGTGTGCCTGGGCCGAGGTTTTTGATCGTAGCTGCTGCGTCCAGCACTGAGGCATATCGCATCCTTGACACCTCTGCGGCAATTGCGTCATTGACACTGTGACCAGGTGGGGTGGAAAGATCGACTATCAGCCTCCATTTCCCAGGTTGATGCGGCTTGGGAATTAGATGGATTGGACTGGTATGGCACAGGGGTGCTAAGTGCTCTGGGATAGGCCACAGGAGGCGACCTTTGCCTACCTCCTCTGCAACGTGGGCTTCCACCAGGTGAGTATGGATGTAGACCGATGGAAAATTGCCAAGACCTGGCTGAAGAGACAACTTTGCCCTGTCTGCCCCGATGTGGAAGCCCTCCCGGATGCCCGTCCATATGTAGCGGGCAAATGACTGGTCTGGATGCTCAGGTAGAGCCCTATCCCAATGGGCTAATTGAAGGGGTGTGGCTGCCTGGAAGCATTGCGGCTCAGCATGGGTGGCTGTTTTCCAGGGATCTGGAGGTCCGACGTGTACAGGTATCGACGACCACTTATGACATTGGTGACTTGATCAGCTGGATCTGAAAGACATAATTAAAGCCAGGCATGGCGACAGTGTATGATAATGGGCTAATAGAGGCATGTGATGGGGCATGATTGTCCCTGAACACAACACGCTACCTAACGAGCTCTACCACTGCAGTCTGCTGGGCATGAGGCCACGTGTCTGATGAGTCTACGTGTTGGAACTGGGTGTTCAATTGCTTCCCTGGCCACGGGAAGACCTCGGAGAGGCCACCGGGGACGACTTGTAAGGAGAGTCAGCTGGTGTCTCCTCGCAGTCTCTGGCCCTGTGGCCACGCCGCTTGCATGTAGCACATGAAATGAGCAGGAGGGGAAGGAGCAGCGCCCCGATTCCAGGACACGCAGATCCTGTCGAGCGTCTCCAAGCATGCTGTCCTCTGGACCGGCCAGCCCTCCCTGCATGGGTACCCCACTGCGGGTGGGTGGTAGCTGGGGAGGCTGGGACTGGAGGTCTAATAGGACACAGTTGGCTGTGTCGTGGTCCGGCTCATGACATAAGCCGCAGCAGTGATTTGGCCCGGACTGATAGGTCATCATGGTGGAGGCATTTAGGCTGGCATTCAGCTCATTCTGCAGAGTCCAGATCAGCACGTTGTCCTGAATATCTTGTCGTATTCCTGCCAGCCAGGGCCACCATGATGCTGAGCAAGCGGCCATATGTATGGCACGAGGTCAAGCGTCCTGGTGTCAAGCGTTAGCACAGAAACATAAGCCAGGAATAACGACATCCATGTCAGAGGGGACTGAATCTCTCACAGTCTGGGCTTCAGCAAGCCAGCATAGACATGGTGGGGTCCTGGCAGTGTCTCCAGTTGCACGCAGAGGGACATATTGTCCGCTAGCAAGTCCTTCATAAGGACATACTGCCCAGACCTGATTTTGCCACCATCTTTGCCGAGATGGGAGGTAGAGCCGATGGCAGGACCATCGTCTGGTCCATGTGTGAGGAGGGGACAATGCCTGAGACAGCTGACGGGCCGGTGTGACTGTCATATGTGTTGAGACTGAGTCTGTTGTCAAAAGCGTTGGCAGGGAAACACCGGCTGTCAATAATATGGGCACTGAGGCGAGGGCTCCAGCTGGTGGAGGGACACCGAGCGTTGTGGAGAGTGGCAGAGTTACTGTCAGACAAAACCAATACAGGGGTCAATGACTCAACTACAGCCTTGACTATTGCCCAGACTAGCGTTATGACACGTGGCTGGTGGGAACTCCTGACCGACCTCGTGAAGTGTGAGCGCACAGGTGAGTGCGAGTGGCGCGTGTGTGTGTATGTGTGAGGGTATGTGTGTATGCGTGAGGGTAGGAGTGTGTGCGCATGTGGTTGCATAGGTTACTGCTTGTCCAGAGGAATGGAAGACTGTGCAACGATTGCTAGTATATATACGCGTGCTGTGTAGGCTTGCTTGCTGATGTGGCTAACAGCTGACGCCACGACCAGGGTTTGCAACAGTCGGCCAGTGGCTGGGCCTGTCGGCTGACCGCCCCGGGGGTCCAGACCATGACTAGGCTTGTGGGCTGACGGTAACAAAGACTGTGGGCTGACCACCCAGACTATGCATTGCCTGTGGGCTGACTGCTACGACGGTGATTAACCCTCGGCGCGCATGCGCAGCAAGGGTTACTGTAGTTGGGTCCGTGTGTCTGTCTGTCTGTTACTCTCAATCTCACTTCTCGGGTGTTTGTTCATCTCACAAAGGATACGACCTACTTAACGGGCAATGAAGGTCAGAAATTTCGAACGGTTTTCTCTGAAACTGCTCCGTTGCAAAGCTAGAGCGCAAAAAAGTCAATATGCAAATAAACAACGGACGGGAAGGCTTACCAGTCGGATCGATCCGCATGCTCTGTGTACTTCAGAGGCACCAGAAGATGCAACGCAGGGCGTGTATCGCCTCTCGCATAGTATCTAGTAGTGTAGTTAGCCCGCGTCAGACTCTGCACGAGCTGGCAAGAGACCACGAGTAACAGCTAAAACTAAACCCAGCCCATCAATAATTAGTGGTACGGCGCATGCGTTTACTTACGCGTGCGGGTCACAGTGCGCCGAGGGTTTGCACTTCAGTGCTTTTCATCAGGTCTGTAGGTTGACTGCTGCCAGTGACCGGACTGTGGGCTGGTTGCTCAGACAATGACTAGGCCTGCTGGCCGACTAGGTGTGTGGGCCAGCCTCCCTGACTAGACTAGTCCGCCACGGAGTGTCCACGACCGTGGGTGACGCCTAGTGGGTGGGCCAGTAGAGATCGTAGAGACCGGCACCGAGGAGGCCGTTGTTGGCGAAGTAGCCAAGGCCACACGGATCTCCTGCTGAACGATGAAGCGAACCGACTCCAGCAGGGGAGCGGGAGTAGTCGTCGATGGCGGTATGGGGCGCAGAAGTAGTCGGCATAAAGTCTAAGGCCGGAGAAGACGACGGGGTTACGTCGATCGGCAACGCAATTGCATAACAACTTTTGACCAGCACACTGCAAGCCGGCAGAGACACAGACTGACACGTGGCAACACCGTGACTCAGCAATCCTCTACGCATGTGCAGCCCGGCCGTTCTATATTAACCTAGTTTAATGCCAACCCATTAAACTTCACTCATGCATAGACATACCAATACAGTGAATGGTCACTTTTCCCGTAGCCTGTCACATTTATCTAACAAGTAAATAAAAAATGTTTTACAATTAGAAAAGTGTGGAATGGGGATACCACAAAAAGCAAGGAAATAAAACAAAGTTTCATCTCCATATCTTACCTTGTTTTTGAGATACGCTTGTTGAAACTGAACAACAAGAAGAAGAAGAATTTTTAAAACCAACTAACTTCAATTACCGATCATGTGATTTAAGCCATTTCTTGGGTACATGCTCTTTTTGACCATACGGATCAGACTGATATGTCAAAAGGTTGGATCTTATTGAAACTGAAACGTACAAATCTCAAATGTGTGGGCATAATGAGGACAACCTGTGTCATCCGTATATACTAAGTACTGCCGTACTTAGTGATATTACATGGTATTAAAGAAGTGGTTTGGCGACTATACATTATTAGCCCAAAATCCTTAACTTTATACTTTTTTGTAGGCAATTGAGTTTGCCATGGAAGAAGGAGATGATGATTTGTGGGATGCTCTTATTCATTTATCTATCTCGAACCCCAGTAAGTTTATCGATTTGTTTTTTTTTTTCACTTTCACACACAAAGTACTTATGCTACACACCTATAAGTAATTTTAACTTTTACTATATCCTTTCTGTCTGACAACCTTGTAGATAAAATAACAACACTCAGTTTAGAGGCCCTAGTATAGTTGCACATGGATTATTTGTAGTGTCTTACAAACTCCCATGTACCCTGTAACAGTGTTTTGCCCAGAAAGAATGAAGTGGTGGTCAAACTTGACCAAGTCTGTATATTACCCAAAGTGCAAAATAAGACAAGTTAGCCTTTCGAGTGGTTGTCCGGTAGCTAGTGGTCGTAAATTAGCTATGAGTGGTGGTTGTAAATAACCACCACCACCAACCAGTGTAGGCACATCCCTACAATATGACATGTTCCTAAAGGGCTTACTGCCCACTTTCTTGTTTAGAGTTCGTTACAGGTCTTCTCAACAATGTTGGCACTCACATTGATCCCACAAAGTTAATTCAAGTAAGTGCAACATGATTGTGAATAATAACACAATTAGTCCTTTTATTGGCAAGCAAAGCGGGCGTACCTAGTAATCTAAATGGAGGAATTTTCTGTGACGGGCACTGCACATACTGTAATGTTCTAGATGATTCTAAATACGCACAAAACACATGAAATATTGCTTGCTTCACTCGCCAATAGATGTATATTTAAATTTCATATCAGGTATACATCTAACAGGAGTTACAGGCTGCTCTTTCATAAAACCCCCATTTTTGGCGAGCGAAGCAAGCCTACCTGGTCGTCTGAGTACATTATTTATTTACTCTGATGGGCAGTGCTCATACCGTAATATACTGCGTTAGTCTTATGTGTGAAACACGCAAAAAATTGAACTACTCGCTTCGCTCGCCAGAGAATTCCTGTAGTAAATAGAGAGTATTACCTCAAACCACCACAATTTATACAGCAAATACCAGAACATACAGAGATTCCTAATCTTGGAGCATCACTTGTAAAGTTACTGCAAGATTTTCAGGTTCAGGTAAGAATCAGATACTTTCATTTGAGACTCATCTGTGTGTTTTTAACTATAGTTCTTGGACATGAATGAAAAACACCTTTTACGCCCTTAGACCTCTGAGGCTTTTGGTATTGCTCATTGACTTTATTGTGGTGTGTAGTGATAACGACCAGATGCCATCAAACATAAACCGTAGTCCTTGCTGCACGTAAAATCCCAGCATTCAACAACATGTGGTGATGGAAGTTGAGGTGTCTTGGAGATGCTTTAATGTCTTTTCTCATTGCTCTGGTATGAGGTGTAATGCTATGGCTAATTGAGTAGTATTATTAACTCTCGGGTTACATGTGCAGCGAGGAATCCTTCTCTTCTATGCTGTCTGCCTTTTCATTATCGCATTGAATACACAATGTGGGTACTACATATGCTTATGTTTTATATCTTTATAATATAGGTCAATCTAAGAGAAGGATGCAGAAAAATTCTTGTTAAGGACAGGTAATTAGTGACACTGATGCTCACATCTGTTAGAATTTTGGCCCTTAAAATTCAATATGCCTTATAGGAGACTGTTTGATCATTCCTATCTAAGCATTCGGTTCCGTGAAGAGACAGGAACTTGCTAACGTGTTACAGTTTCCAGTTGTCAGCCACTGTTCCCATGTTGTTCAGTGGTAAGATTCAGGCAGGAGGTTTTGGGTTCCATCCCCAGTGGTCGCATGTGTTAAAATTTAGAGGACCAGCTCAGCAAAACACTATCATAAGCAGAGCAGTTAATAACAACATGGCTATAAAGAGAAAATTTCAGTTGAAATCAGCTTCCAGTTCTCAGCCATGGTTCCCAGTGACTCAGTGGCTCAGTGGTTAGATGAGAAGGTCTTGGGTTCGATCCCCAACTAGCCTAGTTAACTATCAAGACATTGTAAAGGTTCAACTCTGATAATGAATTAGATGCTGTGATAGGACTCTTGTTTTTTACAGAGGTTGCATGTTGAACACCATGAGTAGAGCAGTAAATAACACCACGGCCCTCCCTCTGTAACAAGAGAGAATTTCGGTTGAAATTGAAGTGCTATAGATGAGATAGCATCAGCCGCTATCTTCCGCTTCTCTGCCACAGTATTCTCATTGGCTAAGTGGCAAGAGCATCTGACTGGCATCTTTTGCACTATAGTAGGTCCGTGATTATCCACGGCAGTAACCCTCACATCAGTCTACAATATTTTGGTCCCAACATGTGCCATAGACCAAGGTATCAAAATCTGCAGCAAATGTAATAACTTGTTAGAAATCACAAGACTGTTTGACCCTATTAATTGGTGCAGTCATAGCCTGATGGAAAAACTGTACAAGCTGCAGGGGAGTGCTGTTTACATTGATGGTAAGTTGTATGTACGTACGTACATACCATTGATGCAACTACATAGGTGTGTATAACTCTCTACAAGTGGGTCTCTGCATTGATGGCTCTTGGCTGTTTACGCGTGTTACTAGCTCACGAGGACACTTACATTAGCTAGCTACAAGATAGCATGCAGGAGTCAATACACGCCCTTCGTTGTGATTCCAAGGTACACTGAGCAAATGAATCAGGTCGGGGTAAGACAGCATGGTATTTTCATGGCATCAGTCATTTCAGGAAAATCGCCTTGGTGTGTAATTTTGACGTTACAGTAGTTGTCACGTGTATCTGTCTGTCAGTCAGTCTGTTACTCGACATCTCACTTCACGAGCCATGAATCGCTCCACAAACAATACTACGTATTCAGCGTCGGGTATAGGTCGAAAAATATGTGGGGTTTTCTCTGAAACTGCTGCGTTCAGGAGTTATGGCGTGAAACATGAGCGAAAAACCAATATGCTAAAATCAGTGGGTGAGCTACACTAAAAAGATTAGACGCTGAAACCTACGTAAATTTAGAAACCCTTGGGCTATGTAATGCCCTTGCTAAGCTCGGACACACACCTACGTAGGTCCCTCACATCCAGTGAATAACTTTTTTTGCTACATACGGCGTTACAGTTTTGATATGCAGAGCAAAATATGTCGTGTTGTTTATACGAATTTGGATTCTAGTACCTATGTCTGTTGTCAAAAGTGTGTATTCCGTTTCACTGCTATGCCCCTGGGTATCAGGCAGATACCGCTACACAAAAAGCTGCTCAAAGGGTTGTTAGGATACCTGGTCCAAGCAGAAGCATCAACACTTGCCTCGTGTTCCTTAGTACCACTACTTGTAGTTGAATCTTTCACATAATCATAATTAACCCTCGGCACGCATGCGCAGCGAGGGTTACGGTAGTCGTTCTGTGTGTCTGTCTGTCTGTCTGTTACCATGTTTTCTGGCACCACGCGCAACTACACTGGCTTCATTTTAAAACTGGCGATTTTCGTAAAAGTACCGCGTTCAAAAGTTATGGCGTGAAAAGCAAGTGAACAAGCCAATATGCAAATTAGCACGGGCTTACCTCGACAAGATGTGCTTGATCTGCGTACGTTGGAGGCGCAAGACGTCACAACGACGAGCGTGTATCGACTCCCGCATGCTATCTACTACTGTAGCTAGCCCGTGTCAGACTCTCCGTGTGCTACTAGCGGGACACCACGAGTAAACGCATACTGTACAGCCCATCAATTAGCGGTATCGCGCAAGCGCAGTTCGCCGAGGGTTTGCACTTCAGTGCTTTTTCATTATTGTAGTGTTCGCTATTCACAATTATTGTTCTGCAGGAGACACAATATGCAAGGCTTGTGGAAATGAAGTCATTGGAACTGGTAACATTGTTTGTTTGCTGTAGTTACGTATTAGTTAACAGTTGTACACTATGAGCCTGTGACACAATATCAACAAGTAAATTTAAAAATTCTTCGAATTAAAGAAGTGTGGAATATAGGGATGGTATAAAAAGCAAGGAGACAAGACAGGGGGTGACCTAGTGAACATGATGCAGTAGTACAATGGATGATGGCTACATGCTTCCAACTGACCTCGCTTACTCGTGTAAAATTTCCTCCACACAAGCCCTATATTGTCACGACGTATG
Source organism: Geodia barretti (assembly GCA_030341885.1). NCBI lineage: Eukaryota > Metazoa > Porifera > Demospongiae > Tetractinellida > Geodiidae > Geodia > Geodia barretti. The sequence continues at coordinate 22,620 of CASHTH010001735.1, forward strand.
ACTGTGCTCCCTTGTGTGATGCACAGCTATGAATTATTTCATAAGCACCTTAGACGGGTAATACCATCTACTCACTTTTTAATTGTGACTGCATTGTGTGAAGTCTAAGACTTCTACATTTGCTCAACTAACCAGTTTTACAATGCTGCGTTCTTGGCCATCTACAGAATCCCTTCACCATTGTCCTCGCACTTCCATTTCCTAAACAAACTCATGTCAGTGAGTAAAGGTGGCAACAATATAGTATTCACGAGTAAGTGATGTCAGTCTGAAGTATGTAGCCATTATCCATTGCATCATGTTCACTAGGACATCCCTGTCTGTCTCATTGCTTTTTATACCATCCTTATATTCCACACTTTCTTAATTCGAAGAATTTTTTATTTACTTGTCTCCTTTCCTTTTTTACTGCATTGACATGCAAGGTGTGCATGTTTACTGCATTAACATGCATGGTGTGCAATAGATAATGTCCGTTTAGAGTTCTATACATGACAAGTAAATTAAAAATTCTGCGAATTTAAAAAAGAGGCATATAGGGATGGTATAAAAGGAAAGGGAGACAAGATAGGGATGGGATACATGAAGCATGGTTAATGAACAGATTTGAGCACGCTGACACCCCCAACCCCGTCACACAATCCCTATATTGTTGCCTGGTGTGCCACTCCATTTGTACTCTTGGTTACTCAGTTAGTACGTAGCATGACTTTTCGTATTTTCAAGCTAGACTATTATGTAATGTTGAATGTTTAATACTTCACCTAGGCAACAATATAGGGATTGTGTGATGGGGTTGGGGGTGTCAGCGTTTCATTAACCATGCTTCATGTATCCCATCCCTATCTTGTCTCTCTTTCTTCCATCCCTATATGCTTCTTTTTTAAATTCGCAGGGTTTTTAATTTACTTGTCTCCACTCATTTTTATATACTACTACGTATATCTCTGTGAAACTTAATAATAGAGAAAAATGCCTGTTGTCGTCATGGAAATGATGTACATAATACGCATGAGCAATGGTGCCAAGTGACAGTTACCTGGTAACAGTTCAAAACCATATGTGCCCATAGTACAAATGGGTCTGTGCTGTGTATCACACAAGACACACAAGATTAAAGTAACATCCGCAGATATTGTAGTAAGTAGGGCAGAGCCATTAGGTGGGTTGCATTATAACTAAGCATACATCCAGGCAACTACTGTCGAGTCAATGATTATCTCTAGCCACATACTGGGTTTGAGTCAAAAAAAACTACAGCGTACTTTCCTACCAAGCCGAATGACATACAGATAATAATGGGCCACAATGAAGCTATCATCAATGTCCATATTAACGCAGGTATCTACATGTTTGCCACCAAAAGTAGGTTTGGCTGACACAGGCTTTCATTCATGGTTAACACTATACAACCTTCTTTTCATAATCCTTGCACAACATGACAGTGACCATGAAAAGTAAAAGCGTATTCCGAGCTGTTATTATAGGGAGCAAGTGCACATGTACCTTGTCCATCTGAAATTTGTTGCAGCGGAAAAAGCTGATTTTGTGCTCTTCTTCTGTGGACATGTCTACCATGGGAGATGTGTCAACAAAAAAAATCAGGTATATATAGTTCTAGTACTAAGAAATTCATTTTAAACCTGTTAATTTTTTTTGCAAAAGAGAATGACCTGCAGAATGTGCTATGTCCACACAAGAGCAGAACACCGTGGAAGGAAAGAACATCTTCTACAGAAAAATTTATAGCCTGTGCATTTTCTTTTTATTACAAATCCGCCTTATGTATGTATATGATCATTTTGAGCATTGTTTACTAACCACTCTGTCTCTGAAAACGATCTGTGTTAGTTTTCAAGTGCCACGTGGGATATGTTGGCTCTCTTGTGATGTAATGCCCGAAGACTTTTATACGTTGCAACCGTGCCAGCATAGTTCATGTGGTCAGGTGGGAAAGCCAAGCCAACAACTAATTTGTTGCCTTGTACACAATGAATAGCGAGGTATTGTGTTTTGCTACTGTTGTCAAAAGGGAAGCCAATGCAGCTGTACTCTTAGATTAGGAAGGGTGCCACAATTATAGTTGTGCACACTTTTCTATTGTAGGCAAGTTTGTTGATAGTTCGAACAACAAAGCCAAAGCGAACATTGCCCACAATACACAACAAGCAATGCCTCACCACTTTCAGAACAATCTCACAAGAAAAAGGGTGTGAAAAAGGTTACTGGACAGTGACACAACCAGTATGGCAGGGGCAACCTTTCGCCTGAAAACAGATTGTGTCTAAAACAAAGGAAATGAAAGCACTAAAGTGCAAACCCTCTGCGGAGATTCGCGCACTCGCAAGAGAAGGGTTGCATGTAAACAAAGTTGAGGAAGACTGACCTACACAACCTTCTGTGAAAGGCTTCAGACAAGGTAAGCATGCTACCAAGTGACATCTTTCACTGTGCATTTGCCATGTTTTCAGCTCAACAATACTTAGTAAACATTCTCTGCAGAATTTTAGTGAATATCTCGCGCATGCGTTAACAGATTGAGGCTATAGAACGCGCACGCGGTAAGTATACCCATGCGCTTACTGCTAATTTACCGCTGTATAACTGAGTATGGCGCGCCGTTTGTGCCAAAACGATTTTTTCCTCTGTAATCAGGGTGACAGATCTTTTTCGGGGCGACGAATCGTTTTCGCGGCGATTGTTTATCAAGCAACATAATTCTGTCACAAAGGCGAAATATCTTGGCTTGAGGCGGCGGTAAGCGATCACTGCGGTCAGGTAAATCGATCACTGCGACAATTTTTTTCATCGGGTGGGAGAGTTGAAAACTTTCCTAGAGTGCTAAGAGTGCGCCTGTAGTCAATATACAGTATAAGTTCATTGATCGGTCCCTTCCAAAATCCCGCCTCTATACTAATTATATATACTGGTTTCGAGTAAGTTAACCTTTCAACTCCCCCACCTGAAATATCGTCGCAGTAGGAAAGTTACGTGCCGTCGTCGCCCTAAATCCAACATTAGTTCCCTTGAGAAGCTTTCGTCGCTTGATTAACAATCTTAGCCGTAGAAATTCGTCGCGACGAAAGAAGAAATGTCGCTACGAAAGTAGAATCGTCGCCCCGAAAATCGATTCGTCGCCGAGAAAACGATTCGTCGCCACGATTACTGAGATTTACAGGAAAATTTCGTTTTGACACAAACGGCGCGTCATAGTTGAGTGTTAGTAACGGGCTAGCTTCACTACTAAAATGAAAAGCACTAAATTAATAATGTCATTCTTGTCCTAATGTCTGCCATGTGTGTACGTACACATCCACACCACTGACTGCGATGGTGACCTGCACAGAGTGTGTAGAAAGACATGTGTATACGATAGCCACATTCGCAGGCTCTTTGTGGTAGAGGAAAAGAGCCTGGTACTGGTGATCTTACAGCCAGGAGGAGGACAGCAATACAACAATACGCTTGGCTATCCATAACAAAACAGCCAAGCCTCGTCCTATGGCGATAGAAGAAGACGATCATGCTAAAATCTAAACCAGCTACTGTGCGAGCGACAGAGCCTAGCTGGCTTAGATTTTAGCGTGATCGTCTTCTTCTATCGCCTTCCTGTCATTCCAGCGGGCTCTGATTCTAATTGGTTTGAAATGACTTGAGCGAGCTCTACAATAGATAAAGACCCACCTATAAGGCTCTCCATAGTGTCTGCAGGAGTTATTGGCCAGTGACAGGACAGTAGTAGAGCTGTTGGTTGACGCAGGAACCTTCTCCTGCTGAATGGAACCAGAGAGACGGACAGACAGAGATAGAGGTAGAGAGAGAGAGAGAGAGGGAGGGAGGGAGAGAGGGAGGGAGAGAGGTAGAGAGAGAGGGAGGAAAACAGGACGAGAAGGGAAAGGGAGAGACGAGCAGGTCAGTCAAGTCCCCATGGCAACGGCAATTAAAATTTCACAGTTTGGTCGATAAACAAGGTTGTTACTTTGAATATTTCGTGATGAAGTAACAACCATAAAGCATGCAAGAACTGGCAGGTTGCCAACTGTTGGAGTGAAGTAGAATGTACCTGGGAATGTACTTGGCCAGCATGGCATAGAAGCAGTTGAAAAGGTCAGCCCTGCTCATCTGCAGGGAGGCCAGGACCAGCAGTAGCTCAGTCCAGCCTTGCTCGGGAGAGTAGCGGATATTCCTGGTCTTACAGTAGTAGGAGACTACCAGCTCCATGTCCTGGGCTGCCAGCTGCCGAGATGACTCGTCCAGAGGCAGTTTGGCTGAAGTACACAGAGAGAAATTGAAGTAGTTGAGACAAGAGAGAGAATGGACTCACCTGCTGCTTCCTGACACTGTCTATGGATGACGTCTTGCCCCTCGCAGTCCAGAGGACCACTCCAGCTGCCCATCGTCAGGCTGACGAGACACTCCCAGACATTCCTACACCAGAGGAGAGTGGGTAAGCTCCTGTAATTACATATCTAGTCCCCCTCACCTTCCACAGGGCCAGTCGCAGGTCTCCAGGAACCTTCCTCCCCTCACATAACTTCTGGAGGACGTCAACCTCCTCGTGAGCGGCCAGTGCAGCCTTCAGCTCGTCTTCTCTGGGGTAAAGAAAGAACTCCACGTGGTCTCGCTCCAGCCAAATGAACGTACGGTTCCCTGGCATCATCCAACTGCCTTACGTCCTTCTCGTCAGTCTCAGTCACCTCATCTCCTAGTAGTTCGTCGATCTCTCTCAGGAAAACGTTTGTTCCCTCCGCCATGTCTCGTAAACAACCGCCAAGATGGCCACTTATACTGGGCATTAATTAGAGTTTTATTGTGCGCGCGCCGCTGGAATTATTAATTGCCATGACAACAAGGTTCAAAATGCAAAGTGGGCACCAATTAGAATATCATGTATTCAGGTGGACTTCGAGTTCAGCCGCACATTCGCGGGCACATAGCATCTTGCAACGGTCGAGTGGAGTTGGTAAAGACTCAAGTCGAGTCCTACCAAATGGGGGGTGACGTCATTGCCCTAGATACCCAGGAGCTGCAGGCACGGGGCGAGGAGACGAGGAGAATGAAAGAGGAGCGGTTGTTGGCATTTCAGAGAGACGTCAAGGAGAGAGTGCGGAGGAAAGAGCGAGCTAGACTGAACAAGGTCTCGGATACCGCCAATACCCATCATATTAAGAAAGAAACAAGAAGTTTTTCAGCAAAAAGAAGACCCTTGATGCAAGGGAGGGGGACCCCTGTAATTAGTGAGGTAGAAGTGACAGAGGCAGGGTCAGCAGTTCAGAGAGCTAGACTGAGTCTTCTCTCTGCCAGTAGACCAACCTCTCCCCCTCCCCCAGCTCCCTCAACACCAGAGAGAGGAGAAGAGCCATGTGGCGAAGTCCTCACCCCAGCCACTCTTCCTGCCTCACGCTGCTGCGGACACAGATCAGCTGGCAGGAGGTTCACAGCTCCTGATAGACTGGCTCTGGACCGACGCAGGAGCCAGGCAAGGCAGCTGCACATGTTCCACAGACTGTACTCTCATCTGGAGAGGGAGGAAGCACGCCAGCGACGAGTGAGACTGGCTCTGCAGGGGAGCGCAGAGCAGAGGAAGAGAGAGAATGAGATCCAGCGACGGATGGCTGAGGAAGGGGAGGAGGAGGACGGGGTGGCGGTGAGTGTGGGGAGTTGGGAGGAAGAGGAGAGGGAGAGGCTGGAGGTGTGGGAGCAGACACTGGCTCTTGAGAGACGCAGACACCGACTCCAAGTTGCCAAGGAGACGGAGCGTTACTTGGAGGCTCTGCGTGCCCAGCTGCGAGACCGGCTTGCGTCCTGTCCCACTCCTCCTCCTCCTCTCTGCTCCTGTGGCTCCAGTCTCTGGGACACCCATCCCCTCACCTGTGCCAACAACTGCCCCTTCTACCAAAACCCTAGAGGTTTGTGATTACCCTCATGTGGGGGTACTAATTTGTACTGCTAATTATCTGTCTTGTGTTTTTTCCTCTCTCTCTAGCATATGCCAGTGCACTCAGCAACCTTCTTGCATCTCTGAAATTGTGACTTTGTGCATGTGTATATCAAAAGTAAAATCGTAATCGTCAATTGTTCTAATTTAGCGAAAGAGCAGTTAACATTCGCGTGGGCGGGCACTGATATGGGCTATATAGTATATACGTACGCTAGGCCGGCTCTGACCTATACACGTGCACGACCTCTGACCTATACACGTGTATGACCTATGTACAACTTATGTAGAGCATAATATAAGGTAATTTGTATAATTATGTTACTTACATTTGCCGACCACGACGTCATCCGAACACGCAACGATGGCCTCGACGACAGAGCTAGAGACGCAGGAACTGTCACAGCTACAGTTCAACTCAAGCTCCCGCCCTTCTGGCCTGCTGATCCAGACGTCTGGTTTGCCCAGATTGAGGCGCAGTTCAGCATAACTGCGTAGAGGACGAAATATGACTACGTGGTCGCTTCACTATCACCGGAAAGTGCGCGACAACCCATACGACAGCAATTCATTCAGCGAACCTGCCTCCCCGAGCAACGCAGACTCCAGCAACTTCTCCACTCCTTGGAGTTGGACGAACGCCACTGGCCTACAACCAAGTCGCCTATTCTACATTACAGACCGAGACACAGGCCTATGTTTCCTCATCGATACCGGTGCTCAAGTGAGTGTTGTGTATGTAAATTTCGTTGTCTCTATAATGAGGTGTATACGCTATTATTGTTGTGCCTTTGAAAATGCATAAATTAGTAAAATTGACACAAACACTACTTTGTGCGAGGTGCAAGTGTGTAAATATACCATCAGGACCAATATATATATCAAAACTAGTAAGAATAGGGCGGACTTGTAGTACGTACGAGGATTTTGTAAAGCGCAACATGTTCGTAATCAAACAAGGGTTTCTCTATGTTGAATTAGTCAGGAGTTTCAAGAAATTTTATATGAAATATGTTAATCTCATGAGCAAATGTAACGTCCGTACGAAGAGACATGTGTCTGAGGGCATCTGTGGTTTGTATGATGGGTTGCCTTCAGTTTACAAGTTTGTGACAACTCGACGACCACGTTTATGAACTCTTATGTACCAATTTACATCGCCCCTTATCGGCCGGGTCGATGCTCAATGGAGAAATCATATGTCTGAAGGAATTCAATCGATCTGCGTGGTTATTTTCTGTCAAGTCCTCTTTATAAGACACTCGTGTCATTTTGTGCCGAAGCTGAGTCATGAGGTATGTTGCAGATTGTATTGCTGTGGGCAGTTTCACCGTGAGAAAGGCGTGGGTGAGTTCACCGGTGGTTAAAGACCCACCACCCCCTGGTTCTCAAGGCCAGGGCACCCACTATGCCTTGCCTTGCTAGCTGGCTCTCTGGTGTAGCTGCCCTACATTTTTCCTTTTTATACGTGAGTGCTGCTGTCTGTAGATGCTATTTTTGATACTTTGATATTTCTATTTTTGGTTTCGTATCGTTGTAAAGCTTGAAATGTGCTTGATACAGCGCTCGATCTTTATCACTTTTTCCATCATATCTGTTCCGTAGATGACTTTGTGGGCCAATCTAATGGCCATCAGTGTGTACTTTCCCTTCGCTGCTAGCCTCACGAATAAGACTGCACACATGCTCAGTATTACTTTTAGTAGGAGATCGTGGTCGCGGGTTTCCTAGGCATCGCACTCTACTCAGGTAGTCTTGTACCCCAACACTTCAGTTCCCCGCACAGCGTAGTTCGATGCTTTGCAGCTGCTTTCCATTTCTGATGAAACACTCCAATATCACAAACATCGACTGTGAACCTGGTATCGTCTTCTCAGGTACCTCGACAAACAGCTAAAACTCTGATCAATATCTTCACGAATATGACCCACCATTAAATAACCTAAGAGGCTCTGTAAATGAGAACTGCAGGGAACACGACAGGTGCCTGCACTAGTGTGTTCACCGTATTTGGATGTTGAGGGTGTTGGTTATATATAGCTATTGTCTGAACTCTGTAGTGGAAATGTTTAGTTCATTAATGTTTGGGCCAAATTAACATGAAACATGGTATCAATGGTCACCTACCCAGTGTTCTGCCCAGGAGTGAGGGAGTGGTGGTTACGTTCCACAAAATTACACCCACTGTGCATGCATATATCATACGTATACTGTGGTATATCGAATTACATATGGATGCACATTGCAATGCTGAAAACTCGACTTAGACTGTTTGCTTTCACTACTTGCACTGCTGCTGCCTGCGTCCATTGCACCCGTGCTCGCACACTGCGTATCCGTTTCTGATTGAAACTCATCACTTTCATCTGCACCTCTTATACGCTTAGGACTTGGCGGCTGCTCCCCAGTCTTCGAGTGTAGTAAAGAGTCGGGCCTCTTCACAGACGATGATGTGGACATGGCACGCTCGATCGCGCTGGACCTGAGCGAGCGAGACCTCACACATCACGTGTCAGCAGCAGTGTACATTAGCGCGCGCGCGTGCGCAAAAGTAAGAGCATATTCTGACCCGATGTACTCTGCGACGCGGTCCGTGCAGGCTATGTACCGAGTGGTGGTCGGGTAGCGCCGAGTACTGGTCGGGTATGGCAGAGTTGTGGTCGCAGATAACCACCGCCAACCAGTGTGGGCAGAACCCTGCCTACCACACAGAGGTGGAAGAATTCGTCGGCTTCTCTCCTTGAGCAGGAGGTATTTGGCTCGGAAGATAGCCCTTTCTTCCTTGTAGAGTTTCAACATCCTCTTGCCTGAATAATTTTGTGTTGTAAAAATGTAGGCACATCGACTACTGGTTCTTGTTAAAGATTTTCCCCCTTTCTTCGCAAACATACGTCTTTTACGTTCTACACTCTACTTTATCATAGGAATGTCGTCTGTGTTGGTACAGATAGTACCTCTTCTCCTTTAATTTCTCTTATTGTCAATTCTTGTAGCACAGGTAGCAGGTTGTGCATTTTTTCATTGTCGACTACATGGTAATAATCAAGAATTGGATAATAATCAATGTCTACTGCAATTTATATCTAGCACGGCACCTGGATAAAAATTGATGCAGGTATATACCAATAATAAACAGAGCTCTTCTAAAGTAACTTACATTTTTCTTAGAGTGGCTATGTCCTCTGACCTAAATAGGTCTGCTTTAAACATGTAAGCCAAGTGCCTACTATTTCTGGTGAGGGAAGGATCCCCCTTCTTAACGAAATAGCGTTGTCGGCAATCTAGGCTATATTTTATTACAGGATGCTCAGGGTTGAGTGTGCGTTTGCACACACTCAATACATCTTCTCCCCGGTGTTTTGCAATTGTTATTTCTTGTAGGACCTCATTTGGTGGTTTGTTTCCATGTTTTTAATCAAACTTGTAATAAACTTGTTACATGGGGCAAAGATAGGTATACCGTCGGTTTGTAATCTATCAATTTTGGATTGAGATTGAAAAACGGATTGGCAGAGAAACACTCGGGAGTAGCTCCGACCAAGGTACTGTTTTTAGTGTTTTTCGCCTGTTTCTCGCTTTTTGTGCCACGGATCTCTACTACACGGCCGCGTTTGACCATGCTCTCGACACGACCAAGGGTAGCCGCCATGCCCTTCAGCCTCTTCTTGAGGGCCTTCACCTCTCCCTCCAGCTTGCTCAACCTGTCCTTCACGTCGTCCTGTGACTCCGTCTTGGAGATGGAGAGCTCTCTTATGGGTGGTGGAACTCTCACAGTATCGACAGCCATTGTCAATTATACCTACTAGATAAATCCTCTAGGTTTTGTTAGGTGTGGACTTCGCTCTTCATGACCGCCTTTTTCGATATTGTCTGGAGAGCGACCGCTACTAAGATTGTGCTATCCCACGGATGCGGAGGTGGGCGTGGTCAATTTAACCATGCCCACTTGTGGCTTAATTGAGCTTTATATCAGGCTTTGTTTGACTTCGATGTAACCTTCGGTTGGCTCAAATCTTTTACTTCAACTCGGTTATTTATTTAAGCCGATTTTGCTAGAACCAGTCCTTAACACACCTGAGAATGGTTGAACAATGCTGGAGTTCCAGTTGTGCAGGCCGCATCTCATAGAGGTGGATGAGGATGTCTGCAGTCTGCTTCATTGCCTTTACCGCTTCGGAATACTCCTTGCCCTGTTCCCCCTCTTTCTCCTCCCTCCCATCCAAACTCATCTTTTCCATGGAGCGGAGGACCATTGCTGTGGTGGAAACTGGCGGACTTCTTAATACCTGAAGTACATCATCCAGGAAGAAGATGATGTCGTGAAGGTGAGCAGTACGGAATTGAGTCATCTGGAAATACGTAAATGGTTTTCCCGATTTTCTTCTTGAATTCTACCTCCGTCACATGCTCTACAGTAGCAGTAAAGCCTACATATATAAAAAGAAGCAAAAGGAAACAGCCACTCCCAACACACACACAGGCAGAAAAAAGTGTATATACTTTGGCCTCAATCACGTTCCTGAGACATAGTTCACGTTCCTGAGTTTGCAGGACTACAAGACGACTGTTACAAAGTGTAGATAGTTCACGTTCCTGAGTTTGCAGGACTAGCAGTCTTGGTCTTGATCTGGAGCTGGAGCTGGAGGGCCGAGCGCTGGGGTGGAGGTGGTGAAAGTCTTTCTTGGCTCAGATGATAGTGATAGAAGAGCCTCTCCGAGGGCACAAAGCCTTGTCTCCATTCTGTGCCCTTGCCTTACTATTTCTCGTAGAATATCATGCAGAGACCCTGCCTCCACCACATCTCCCGGTGCGTCTGCTGCCATTGACTCTTCCACCTGTGCCTCCACTACAGCTGCCTCCTCCCTGTCACGCCCACGTTCGATATGGCTGAGAGAGTATGCAAAGGCATAGTCCAGCATTCGTATGACTTCCCTGAAGTTGCTGATCGTTGAGGTTACGATCCTGTACTGAGTAGCAGTCTTGTTGGAGGGAAGTACAAAGAGATGTTCCTTGGGTCCAACAGCAGCCCTACGACCGGATGTTGCCTCTGAAACGATCGGAGTGCAGCCAGTAACTGAAAGTTATCTTCCCCCTCGACCTCCTTCTTCACCTCTCCCACCAATAGAACCCTTCCATCGATCTGTTCCACGAGGACGTCCACAACCCCATGAACTGACGGGTCACTCGGACTTTTGGGGTAGACCCCACAGGCAAACACAACTGAAGATACGAAGGTGAATAGGTCACTTCTTGGTGTCTCTCGTTTTATAGGCGGCTTCAACAGTGGGAACTCAAAGTAGTCTTTGTGTTTTGCTATTGGTGGAAGGGACCGTGTGAACAATGATCGATCCCGGCTCATCAAAGAAAGAAGCGTATAGCGGCTAACAGGGTGTAGTGGCTGTTTATACAATTTTTGTCGTTGACGATTGACAACTACAACAGATTCCCCGGATTCAACCACACCAGTCATATACACTTTTTTCTGCCTGTGTGTGTGTGTTGGGAGTGGTTCCTTTCCATGCCGGGCAGCGTGCCCATGTCCTCCTGGCCCTAATTTCAACATCTTGCCTAAAAATGTTTGTTGAAAAAATGTAGGCCCACTGCTTACTCGTTCTTTTTAAAGATTTTTCCCTTTTTTTCCGTCTACTGCAATGTTTGTGGTATTTTATGACAAGAGTACATGGTCCTTTTTGGTATCGATAGCACCTCTTCTCCCTTCATTTTTAGAAGCGTCACTCCTTGTAGCACCTATGCATAACAATGTTCATCTTGCACCGCTGCCCCGCTGGGTCCCGGTGTTGCTGCTTCCGGAGAGGGAGAGGAGGGACAGGGAGATCTGGGGTGGTGTGGACGGAGATGAGGAGAAGGAGGGGAGGGAGGACTGGGATGGTGGTGGGACAGCTGAAGGAGGAAATAATATTAAAAACCCACAGTCTCTCTCAGTGCAACGCAACAGCCCGCTCACCAATAATATTGTTAGTTGCTCACTCTTGCTTGGTAGAGCTGGTGTTTCAAGCTCTTGATGTCTTGCCTGAGAGAGAGAGGTCACAGTATAATGAAAAGCACTGAAGTGCAAACCCTCGGCGCACTGTGATGCGCACGCGTAAGTAAACGCATGTGCCGTACCACTAATTGGTCCGGGTTGTATTCTCGCCATATGCGTACGTACGTGTCGGTCACGCTTAAGAATGTCAATTAGTCACGCTTAGGGAATTCAATTAGTCACATAGTCCAGGCCAACCTGACACCGTCTTACTACGGAGGTCCATGTCCATCGCTACGGCTCCCGAACTACAAGAATACGTGTTGCAAGACATGATCGCTGGAGAGCACGTAGGGGACGGCGCCTACGGCTACGTCACCAAACTGAACTTGAAACCCAAGGGAAAAGTTCGTGCACGAATGTCGGCTGCTGAAGGATCTTCGCCATCCGCACATTGTGCAGTTCCTGGGCATCTGTTTCTTGGAGCTCTCGATGCCCCGTGCTGGCACGGGGAAGAGTGCCACGAATGGTGCTGAGTTCTCTCACTGGCGGATGGCTGCAGCGTGTAAAAAATTTGATTTGATAGCGGATAAAAAGAAGTGCGTAATCCTGACATATGCACACTTGCACGACGTATGGTCGTAGATGAATAAAATCTGCGCTGTTGGTAGGTTGGTACTCACCTAATTTTCTTGTGGGAGGAGGGAAATTATGAGGGGAGAATCTGACGTATACCTCAGCAGGTGCAGCCAAAAACCCAAGAATGGACGTATCTTGGCTGGATGCCAGTGATAGGGCAATACTAGCCCCCAGTTGTCCCTCACCAGAGTGAGAATACCTCCTTTGGTCAGCTAGACTCTTTATCTGCACCAAGTAGCCTGTATAACCTCAACATGCACAACCAAAGCATATACATACCTCCCCTACTATTGTTGTGCACTGACCCAATGGCGATTTTTTCACAACCCAAATATCTGCAATAGACTGTAAATATTTTTTATGGTTTAGCCAAGTCAGAAGAAGTTGTCACAGTGCTAGCCAACAAGGGCCGTATACAAATTGGGCAGAAAAACTCACTGTGAACTTTCCCTTTACACCATCACAATACTGAGCCTGGCCTAGCATACAACACCTTTGATTCGGTTTAGTAGTTGTAGATACCCACCTGCAGAATACCAAAAAAACATCCAAACCCACAAACATTGGTCCCCCTTACACTTGGAAAAAGTCATTTTGTCGACTGATGTTGAGCGCATACTTCACGAGAGAATGGAAAACGAGCTTTCCAACATCGTTCGTTAAATCACCAGGCGCACACTCCATGCAATCCCGCAAGTGTGTAATACTGGCCTCTAAATGTCCAAAAAACTATAGGAAGATGAGGGTGTATGCAATACACATGGGTGGCTGTGAATGTCAGCTTACCCATAGGGAGGAGTGGGATGTAATAGTGTCCTCCTGGTGGAGTCTCTTTGGGGGTGGTCTGAGTCTGAGTCCGAGTCTGCGTCATCAGAGATGGTGGGCCTGTATACTGCATTGGCTGGCAAATGCTTTCTACTACTCGTTTGATTAAAGCATGATTCTGGGGAGGAAGAGGAATGTCCATTATGTCTGTCAATTATGCACGGCTTGAGCAACGAATATTTATGCAAATTGCTTCGGCTCATTATATTCCACGGCTCGTTACTGCCCAATGCAATTCGTGGGACAGCCGCCTCCAACACCCTCTTCTTCAAACGCCACCACAATTTTAACTCTTGATTGAGATCTGACATACTCGGTAGGCCTAGGGCTAGGGGTAGGGGGTCCAAAGGTGTAATGAGCTTGAAGCCCCCTATTTCTTCAATAATGAACTCCAGTGCCCACATGGGCACCTCATGGAAGTTCCCCCCGTCTTTTTTTGAATTTTGAATTTTGCTGCATAGTCGTCACTACTCAGCCTGATCTGTGGTGGGAAAGAACAAATGCAGCAGACACACTGGACACAGCACGGACACAGGCACGCTGGACAGGACACAAGCCAGACACACTTGACACAGTGGACACGGCAGACCCAGTAAACACGGAGGGTAATTCAGTGTACATATATACACACTACGAATATTAGCACATGCTCAAATTAGTATTACGTAAATACAGTGTTAGGGTAGCGCAAGTGAATGTCTGTACATAACAATTTAGTTCGTTTTACATGAGGGTCACATGGAACTGGATCTATACAGCCCACCTTCACTAGCAGCTTGTCGTCCTGAGCCATATTCTCTCTCTTCTCTGTGTCTCTCTCTCTCTCTCTCTCTCTCTCTCTGTCTCTGCTGAGGGGTCCAACACGGGTAGTTTTATATAGCTGGCCAACAAAGTGCAGTGAAATGGCACACTTACAGGATATCTCTTTGGGGAGTGAGTGTCTCCTGCAGAGAGAGAGAGAGAGAGAGAGAGAGAGAGAGAGAGAGAGACTTCGCATCGTGCCCGTGAGACTCCTGAGCAGAGAGTTCGACTGTATCAGTGTCGCTTGCGTGATAGGACACGGGCGTATTTTACACGCTCCCTGGCTGTCATATCCATGCGAAATCTAGCCAGCGAAAGAACTCTAGTCTGGCATTCGCTTCGCTCTTCGATACCTGAGGCTGTATATACCCCTTTTCCAATCTTCGTGGTTCTAAGGTTCAAGTTGTAAATAGGCGTGGAAATACAGTCATTGTGTGCTCGCTCCCGCTCGCCAAAAATGCCTTGCATTCGCCTACTAGTCATTTACCTACCGTTTGGCAAAAGCAGGGTCTCTCTGTGACCTTCGTGGAGGACACTGTGGCGTCTTTGCCGCCGCTCCTTCCCCGTGCGGTCAACAACAAAAAAGACTGTATGCTGAAGGATTTTAGGTGTACTGTAACCAAGAAGCTGCTTCTCCCAAAATATCATGCTCATGATCTATAACTTTAGCACTTTGCCTTACAGCACCGATTCCTTCCCTGTGCAACTCACAGCTTAGTGAATGGAGCTTCAGAAGCGGTCGAAACCTGCCATCACTCTTGTCCCCAACACCGAGAAAGGAGCACCGTTTCATTTCAGTTCACGGTTCAGCCCGCTCACTAGCGATCTCAACGTTGCGGGTAGCGTGATACTCGACCTTCCTTGTTTCGAAGATAAAGCAGCAGAGCCATTTACATACCAATTCCGCGTCGTGGCTTAGCAACGTATCGAGTGGTATCCGCGCTGGAAGACGCTCGTGAGGGGGCCCAGCACTCAAAGTCATTCACGGCCCACTGTGTCTCCCTCTTCAACGGTATCCCTGTCTTCGGGGGGGGGCAGGTCCCCGGGGGCGGGGGGGCAGGGGGGGGACGGTCCGGGGGTCGGCGGCGCGGGGTTTTGTCGGGTCTGTGGTTGTCCCGGTTTGTTTTCGGCAGTCGGGGGGGGGGGCCAGTCGGGGGCTGCGGGTTTCGGGGGGGTCGGGCAGGTCGGGGGCATCGGGGGTGGGGTCGTGGGTGGGGTGGGTTGGTGTTGGGGGGTGTTGTGGTGGCTTTGGTTGTTTTTTGTGGTTTCTTGTTTTGGGGGGTTTTGGTTCGTTCACGGTGTGTAGCTCCTTCTTCTTTTATTGTTTTTTTCTTCTTTTTTTGTTCTTCCTTTTTTATTTTTATTTTGATTCTTTTTTTCTTGTGTTTTTGCTTGTCTTTTTTTTCTTTATGGTTCTTTTCTTCTGTTTTTTTTTATGTTTATTTTTTTCTTACTTTTTTTATTTTTAATTTTTTTTTTATTGTTAATCGTTCTTTTTTTGTTTTCTTTGTCCTTTTGCTATTTATGTTCCGGGGGCGGGGGGGGGGGGGGGGGGTCGGGCGTGGGGGGGGGGGGGGGTCGGGAGTCGGGGGGGGGCGGGGGCGGTGCAAAAAGGCGGGGGGGGGGTGGGTCGGGGGCGGTGGTGGGGTGCTTTGGGTGTGGGTGTGCTTCATCGTTTCTTCTGGTTTTGGTCTGGCTGGTTTTTTGGTACGTTGGGTCGTGTTGTCTTGTCTTCCTTTGTTGTGTTTTCTGGTTTTCTTTTGTGGTTTTTTCTCTTCTTCGTACTTTGTTATCCTTTTTTTTCGTTTCGTTCTTTTGTTTTCTTTGTCTATCTTGGTTTTTCCTTCTTATGTTTTTTCTTACCACTTCTTCTTTTCCGGGTAACTTTTATTCCTTCTTTTTCCTCTTATTTTGGGGTCTTTTGTGTTTTCCTTTTTTTACGATATGTTTGCTTTTACTATCTTCCCCCTTTTTCTTTTTAGCTTGTTTTTCCCTTTTCTCCTTCTTTATTCTTGATTTTTTTTCCCTTTTTTTTTTTTTTTTCTTTTGTCAAGTATGGTTCTCTTGCTTTTTCTTTTCTTGTTGGTTGGGGGCAAGCCTCACTCAAAACGGACGCTTCAACGGGTTTGCTAGTCGATTAGTAGAATGTTGCAACGGTGACGTACCGCGGGAGAGAGATAGACACCTTTTCTTCTTGGGCGGCGGAAAGTCCTCCGCAAACGATTCACCCATCCCCAAACTAAAACCAGGCCGCTCCCAACCTTCTACGGATGAGGTGAGGAAGCTACCCCCTCAATCGTGCGTCCAGCCGTTTCTTTGTCCGCCATCGCCTACACACGTGGCATATTCCGGATTCCCCCGTAAACGCACACTAAACCAGTTAAAGTACCCGCCTAAACTCGTCGCCTCGTGCTCTATTAGTCTCTCGACACATTCCGCGTTCACTATATCCGGTAGAGTACGAGTTTAGGCGGGTACTTTAACTAGTATATATATTTTCTTATTGCCATACTTTAATGTGTTGAGTTCTGATATTACATGTTTCT
>CASHTH010001736.1:0-15167 GCA_030341885.1 Geodia barretti
CAATGCGTGGCATCACAGCAAAGCTTGTGTCTCTGCTTAAAGAAGGAATTATAACGGAAGAATTGCTTAGCCGCGACCAGATTTCGCCACACTTCGTGAAAGGCTTTTATGAAGTAGAACATGCCATTACACTTTTCTGTCATACCTTCATTTTGGCTCCTCTTCAGCCCGACACAGCCGAGACAGTAATACATAGAAAGAAAAAGGAATACCTCATGATGTGTTTAAGGCGTGCCAAGTCCAATGAGGAGCTAAAAGACTGCCTCCCACAATCAGCTGACGCAGTTTCACTTAGCCTGACATTCAGTTGTGGCTGCGTTCCCCTCGGCTGCTTTGGCAGCACTATCGCCTGTCTTCTCTCGAAGTATAAGTGGAAAGTCTTTAGAGAAAAGGAAAAGTCTGCCTCAATGTGTCTTGCCCACAATTTTGCCTCTCTTCATGATCCAGACCTTCTTGTGAATGTTATTCTTGTTGACTTCACAAAGTATATTAGGGTATACATTAACTCTGACATGAGTAATTTTCCTTCACCTGCCAAAGTCTGCAGTCAAATTCGTAGGAAAGTGTTCGGAGCAGTTGAAGAAGTATTTGAAATAATGCGGCTCAGTGACATCCACAACATTCAAATTATACCTGCTGTAGTTTGCACTTGCTCTGAAGAATATCATTTCGCCGAATTGTCAACAAATTTGCTCTGCTGCTCTGAATCTAAAAAAACTTTTAAACCAAGCACAAAACAGCTGTTGTGGATGGGTGAAGACACAAACTTGCAACCAGAACTTCCGACACTATTGCGGCTGAAAATCCCTGAAGAAGTTGGTATAAACTACAACAAATTTGGAACATTTCTTCTCAATGACGAGAAAGGTCGACTGGTCCCAAATATTGCGGCATGCAATCAACATCATGAAAACATTGTCATAGACACTCTTCGAAGATGGCTAATAAGTGAGCCTACCCCAGTCACGTGGGATAATCTCATAAAAACTCTTGAACTCTCTGGCCTCAGCGCATTAGCCAGTGACGTACAGAAATCTATCTTCAATTCTTATTAAAAATTCAACCTTTTATTCTCCAGAACAGTCAATTACCTTGGATGATATTTTCTAAACTTTTAAGTCAATGCGAACATTATTACCCCACGAGGGGTTAAGTGATAATTATGCTTGTATGTCTGTCATCATCATTGTCGTCTGCACAAAAATCTGCAGGAAGAGTCACCTGAACGAGTTTTTTTACAGCAAGTCGTGCTTTAAAACTACCAAAACGGCCATGAGGTCCGAGAAATTAGGCTATATACCCAATAACCAAATCTGCCCACTCATGTGTATGTCTGTTATTAGCTACATTGCATCGCCCGGTCTGCACAGGATATGTTCTTTACAGAGCTCTGGCAAGAGCTTAAACACCATAATAATTGTATACGTGCTGGCCTGGAGTAATGGAGTTGTGGCTTATACTGTGACCATCACCACCTTGGGCTTAAAAAGTGCAAAGTTAGGCCACCCACATTTTGATAAAGGGAAGGAGTTTTATAAGTCACATCTCTTTTACAAGTCACACATGTTTGTGACAGGTCAGCTGACGTGCTCCATGAGCATGACCACACATGAAGACAGTTCAAATACACACCTGGCACTGGGTTTGGGGAGAGAGAGGGAGGGAGGGAGGGAAGAAGAAATCATGGCCAGGGATGAGCAGATAGAGAGGGGTAGTGAATAAGGTGTGGTGCACTCACAGATAATCAAAAGCTGAGGTGGTATATACCTGGCTACGTAATAAAGCACTTGGTGAATATTATTGGTTCCTGTTGAGGAGGGCAGGGAAGGTAGCATTATTCAGAGCCACTGCAAGCAAAGCAAGTCTGAGTGCAGCACATTAGAGTTAGATATTAGTAATGTCAAACACATAACATGATAATGATGCCAAAACAATATGTCGTTGTGAAAAAAAAGCAGGCACATAGGCCAGTAAAATCCATGCAGACCAGTTAGGTCTTAAGCAAGTGATGCCTCACTCTTTCGGGTAAAAGTATAAAAGTTCACTAAGCATGCTTTGCTGACAGTGCGGGGCTCACTTGCGAAACCAAAATGCGTGGTTTTTGTGTATACAGTCACATAATTATTATTATTAACATGATGTCCAACCTTTGCTGATTAAACCTGTCATTGTTTCCTTGCATGCATAGGCATAATTATATAACTACGTTGAGTAGACCCCATGGTCTAAATGCTTTTTGCTACTCTTGAAGCAAGCAAGACAGCTAAGTTATACCATAGGTTTTTGAATGCAATACTTTTCTGATACCTTACCGTTCCATATGGATACTATGGACAGGCTGTGGAACTCTATGGATCGTTTGACGGTGCCATCCCCCTCTCTCCCTCTCCAAGGATTGTGCCTTCCAGTCAAGGCATGAGACAATAACATGTCATGGATCAGCTATTGGGTTCCTATGAATCTTGTTGAAATCAGGCCACTGTATGCATGCATTTCCAGTACATTTTGCACACACTGTGCACGAATATTATAGCTATGGGGAGATTGTGCATGTATTGATAGGAAATAGTAACCTTCGAGCAATTTTGTTCTTTTAGCCAACTTCGTTCATATTGGGCTCATAAAAATGGGACATGAAGCCTTTTTAATCTCTTGTGCTGCCACTGACTCGGAATTATCTTATGTTTTCTACTTGAACGCCCATTTTAATTGCTTCTACACAATTTTCAGTCTTGGGGAGAGAGGAAGGAAACGAAAGAGAGGGGAAGAGGGATGTGGTGGTAGTAGCTAACTATAGTCCTTTCATTTTGAGTATGCATACTAATAACTTTATTAGTCTGCACCTGTCTTTGGTGCCACATTGTAGCTCTTCACGACCCTGTTCTGTTGGTCTCCTGTTACAAATCAAACGTATTTTTTTTGGGACAATAGAAAAACCTCCTTTTCAATGTATGGAAATGTCCCTTCTCAACTTCAACATCTAGAAATGGAATAGCTGTCTAAAAAACACAGGTGCACAGAATAAATGAAAAGCACCAAAGTGCAAACCCTCGGCGAACTGCGCAAGTGCGGTAGCACTAATTGATGGGCTGGGCTTTTAATGTATACTCGTGGTATCCCGCTAGTAGCTCGCAAGAGAGTCTGGCACGGGCTAGCTACAGTAGTAAATAGCATGCGGGAGTCGATACATGCCCTTCGTTGTGACTTGTTGTGCCTTCAAGACACACAGAGCGAACAGACGCGGTCGAAGTAAGCCTGTGCTAATTTACATATTGGCTTGTTCACTTGGTTTTCACGCCATAACTTTAAAAACACAGTAGTTTTACGAAAATCGCCTTTTTTAAAATCAACCCAGTGTAGCACTGAACCCGATCATAATTTTCGCTATTTACCTCATTTCGTGTGCGCGGTGGCAGAAAACGTGGTAACAGACAGACTGACAGACTGACAGACTGACAGACTGACAGACTGACGGACTGACAGACACACTTACGGGACAACTACAGTAACCCTCGCTGCGCATGCGCGCCGAGGGTTAACTATAATATAGCAATTTGTGAATATGGGTCCTTATTAGGTGCGTAGACACTATGATGTCAAGTGACGGTCATGAATTAAAGCATTCGAGACTCACAAACAACTAGTGATTATCAATAGTGTAATCACCATGCAATTGCAGCTCACAATCGCATACTATATGTGTTATTCAGAAACAAAATGTGTGTGCCGTCGCATAAAAGAGCTAGTCTGGTTCCCAGCCCCTTCCTCTTGTGCGCATGCGTGAGTAAGGGCTATACCCCAATGTTAGAATACAATTACAAGCCCAACTACCCATTGCGCGCACACAAGTCGATGTTGCTAGGGCAGGGGCGTAGGCATGATTTTAGAAATGAGGGGGCAAAAAGCAAAAAAACGCGCATGAAGCGCGGGGGGGTACCGGAAGCCGCGCACTAATTAACCCTCGGCGCGCATGCGCAGCGAGGGTAGCTGTCTGTCTGTATACTTCCGTGGTCTGTTACTCAACATCTCACTTCTATGTTCGTTCGTCTCACAAACGAACGACTTACTTAACAAGCCAGCTGCAATTTAGCATAGGCTTTAGACCGGTCCGCTTTCTCTGCGCATCTTGAAGCACAAGAAGTCACAACAAAGGGCGTGTATCGACTCCTGCATGCTATCTACTACTGTAGCTAGCCCGCAGTGTTAGAGTCTCCGCGAGCTACTAGCGGGAGACCACGAGTTAACGCCATTAAATTTAACGGTATATAACCGTGCACGCGCAGTTAGCGGAGGGTTTGCACTTTAATTGTTAAAGTTTCTTACAATCATTCATAGTGGTTATTGTGACAAAATGAGCATGCAATACACCTGTAAATTAAAGCTAATGGCTAGCTAACTATATTGACACACAACACTCTCAGAATAAATTAAGTGATTTTGAAAAAGTCACATAGACCAGCTGGCAATATCAGGAATGTGTTCTTTGGCCCAGTTTTCATGTAGAGGAGTGGCTGTGTTCTCCTCATCATAAAGACTCTCATCTTCTGTCTGTTGGAGTGCGTAGACTCTGCCTGAAGTCAGGCCGAGAAGCCTTTGGACCAGAGGCTGTCGCTGCACAGCCTCAACACTGCGAGAGAGACATTTGAAGCGTTGAAGAACCCGGTACAGGACCCAGAGGAGCATCAATGTGTGTGGTATGAGGCTGAGGGCAACCACCCAAGAGGCAAGGAGCTCAGAGTTCAGCAACATGTCCTGCCACCAGAGAACAGTGAGGAACGAAAGAACTCCCATTAGGAGGAGGTTGAAACTGAGAGAGATGTTTGTGGGCAGGTCCTTGCAGGGACGGAGATAAGAAACTAAGAATGCCGACAGTGGCAAGATCCCTCCAACTGTGAGCGGCGGAGTGCCGTCAAAGCCGTGGTGAGGAAAAGCAGCCATCAGCACTGAATAGGATAGTGCCAATAGAATCATAATCCCAGGAATCATTCTATAGTCACGTGTCCCATTCAGACCATCCTTGAACCCGCAATTGATTGTCTCAACAAAATCTTGACGGCCAGTTGTTTTCTGGTACTCAGACACTTTTGAGGAAAGTTTTCCATAGAGTCTGTTGGATAGAGATGGATCTGGCAGCAAGGAGTGGTGTGCCACGTGAAAATCATGTGATCTCTCCCTGTAGGTATATAGCTACTGTATGTTTTATACATCATTGTTGCCGTTTTTCACATTTTAATACCTTTTCTCTTTGTCACCTGCCTGCCCTGTTTCCTTATAGTCACTCATCTACTGAAGTACTGAAAGGGTAGATGAAAGGAACATCAAAGCTCCAACCGCCACATCCAGTGCCAACTGACCACTTCTGCGGTGGGTTTTACAATACAAGGCCATGCGTTGTGACTTCTCGAGCCTCACCAAGATACACAGAGCGAGCGGATCAGATCGCTGTAAAAGCCCACGTGCAGATTATGCCTTGTCGCTGTTTTCACGGCGTATCTATCTCTCGAACGCAGCACATTTCCGGACAAATCGCCTTTTTCGTTTTCAGGGCTTGCGTAGTCTGAAGCCGCTGGTATCGCTAATAGGCCACCTCGTAGCCTGTATAAGCGTCGCACACACACACACACACACACAAACACTCATGCAGACAGACAGACAGAGAGACAAAACTAACACCCGTGCTGCGCATGCGCGCGCGGGTTAATAACACACTCTATCACTCCACCACTAGTTTCAATGCACTGATTATCTACATATCTACAACATGGAGATTTCTCCAAAGTCCCCAAAATTTACTCAAAGAGGTGCACTCCTGCAATGCACTATAATATAGTAATGCAAGGCAATCTCAATAGCAATAATACACAGAAAATTACCAGGAAAAACCTTGCTCACAAATAGGACAAACAATGGAAGTTGGGCCTTGTAAATTATGTGAACATAATGCCTGTGCTACTGTTCTAGCTATGAAAAAAACTTCTAGGGCTAGAAATCCATGTGCTAGGGCACAAAAATAATGTTCATATGGCAAAATAATTGCTCTAGGACTAGAACGCTATATAGTGCTAAGGCAAAAAATAATATCCTACGGCAAAAACCTGTTTAGGGCACACAGGCAATAGGCCCTAAGGGATAGGGGCCTAGTTCAAAGGCCTAGTGCAAAGGCTTAGGCTAACACTGGGAGCTAGAGCATCTTTTATCACACCTTCGGATGTAGAATATGTCCCATAGGCTTCTCTTCCTCGTTCAGATGACATTTCGTCTGCAGACTACTCCATTATAGCTGCCTTTTCTCTTCCACAGATCAGAGTAAATAACAATGGGCATGGCAGCCTGTCACTATGTACATCACCACTGATGAGGACTGCTGGATGCAGTTGAAATGTCTAGGGTTTGTGTTTATAATATTATTATGGTGAAAAGTACGTGTAGCTTATAGCTATGCAGCCAGAATATTTAGTGTCCGTAGATTGGACGAGCGGGATCGAGTGGTCCACCGTAACTGCAATGCGTTGTGGGTTATTTTCTCAATCCCTAGAAACTCTCGTCCATTCGGATGTGGTTCAAAGTACAAGTTGCAATATAGGCTAGGATTGCTCTTGTATACAGATATAATTAGTGTGTGCTCGCTCCGTTCGCTCTGCATTCGCTGTTGCCGAAAATACACATAGCTAGCATGCTAAAATTTAACTACTGACAAGGGCACATCCATGGACATATAGTATTGTTTTAAAAGAAAACCCATGGCACTGAGTTTTATTCCAAATCCAGTAGAGCTATTGGACGGTGGGAGCACAAAGCCTCCAGTCACAGGTTCAACTCCTTCAGGCCCCCTTGGATCCGATACTCCAAAACTTCCACTTCTCCTGAGGTTTCCAGTGGATGGTGAAGAACACGTACACATCATGAAGAGGATCCGATCTAAATATCGTCAGTTTGGCATCATGCTCCTTGAAGATGACACAGGAGAAGAGACCGATATTATCATTACCAGATGCAGGGATAATAAAATTGAGAACATAAACACAGAAATAGCCATGAAGTGGCTGCAAGGAGTAGGGAGATCTCCATGTACCTGGGATACTCTAGTCACTGTCCTGGAATATATTGAACTGAAAGGACTCGCCTTCAAGATTAGAAGTAAACTGCAATAAACTGTATCTTGTTATAGTTTTTTCTCAAAAGTTAATACCGAGTATAGTGAAGAGTAAAATTTCTTGGATTCTCACACAAACGTATATACAATATCAAGTGCTGAAAATAAGAAGGCCTGGCCTATGTACACTGAGGTGATGACATAATATTATTGCGCACGCGCATATTTTGCCTCGCGCCTGCCAGCCAATGCGTAAACAGTCCGATTGAGGCCGCTCGTGCGCGCGCTCTACTGACGGCGCGCGAAGCCAGACTTCCTATATACGAATCTGCGCGCACGGCGGAAGCTAGACTTCCTACGAATTCGGTGACTAATTGACATTCCTAAGCGTGACTAATTGACATTCTTAAACGTGGACCGACACGTAGGTACGTACGCGAATACAACTTTTTTTTTTGTTCTTTTTTTTTTAGGTTTTGGAAATATATTATGATATATAAGTAAACGATACAATAGACAAGCAAAAAAAAGCAAAAACAAAGAACAAACAAACAAATAGACAAAATACAACAAAAAGAAAACAACTACAACAACAACAACAAAAACAACAAAGAAAAACGTTAAATAATACTGTCAATGTGCGGGGGAGGTGAAGCCACAGAGTTGCATTTCCTCTCCAGAGGCAAATAGCGCACCGTTGGAAGAGGTGACGGGTGGTTTCGGAGGGAGGTAAGCCCAGCCGCTGCCTTAGGAGCCGACCGATACTGGAGAGGGTTTTGGCAGCGAGATCACTCCAGCCTCCGAGAGACTCGACCAGGAGAGGGACAAACGACACTCCCACAGCCCGGCATGAGGCTGCGTGAAGGGCCATCTTCCTCTCTTCTCCTACTCTCAATGCGTGCCCTTGGACACTGGCTGCACCATTCAAAGTAAGCTGTTGCAGAATGGAAATGACGGAGACGTCAAGTGCGGCTGGACGACCTCTTTCCCAGTTAGGGAGGAAAATGTCAGCAGGGCGAGATTGGGAGCAGGGCACGAGAGATGGCAACTCCTTCGGGGCGCTAAAGCAGCTGTCTGTGCTGCTGAAAATATTGCATCCCGGGATAGAGTTGTGACGATGGATACGATCCCCATTACCCCCACAACCTACATGGTGATCGCCGAGTCAGCAACGCTTCGGCAGACAGGGGCACCTTACCCCCTCCACAAAAATTAGTAGCCCCAGCCCAATATTGAACACAGGGGCTAAACTCTTGGTCCAGGAGATGAAGGCCAAGAGCAGAGAAGGAACAACATTGAGCCAATCCCCAGCATGGGGAGGGCCTAACAGAGAGCCAAGGCCTTTGAACGAACACCGGGTGAGGACTCGATGAGAACATCGAAGGAGGCTTCATCGATGAGCGACGGAGAGAGAGTACGTTGACGTAGAGGAACATCAATCCTCTGCGAGAGGACCAATCTGGCATCGAGGCTGCCCATACCGAGGGCCTGACGCAGGAGGAAGCAAAGCAGGAGGTGATGGTGAATGGCCGAGAATATCAGAGATGAGAGGCTCGGACTGATGCAGCGAACTAATAGTGGAACCTCTGAATAATGGACACATTGGAACCGGGCATTTTGTTCTTTATAGAGAGGTTGTCCTCTCTTAAAAGGTTAAAATGTACTATATAGTCTGATAGAAAAGTGAACGTTTGGGGCCTCAAAGTGTGTCCTTTATTGAGAGGTTTTTTTCTATTGTGTATATAGCTACCTTATTCGGAGAGTCCATTATAGGAGGTTCTACTGTATCTTGCTATGCAAAGCTATAGTTTTTCTCAAAAGTTAATCCCAGTATAGAGTAATGTTTATGGGTTCTTACACACAAACATACAATATCAACGTACTGAAAAGAAGAAAGCCTACTGAGGTGATGACATAAATTGTTATCATGCACACTAAAAGAGTGTGTATGTGTCTATATAGGCACATGTGCATAACAGTTATATAGTGCCTTGGTGTGGGTAGCTATTACAACACCACTGCTACACAGAAAGTCTCCCAGGTTTTACACAAAGTCACTCATTCCAGTGGGGAAGTTCAGTCAAGAATAACTATGGTTGATGAACTGATAATATATGGTAGTCCAGACTAACAATGTTGGGAATGCTGAGGTAAGCCAACCTTGACTTGCAGCACACACTACACCTTCCACATACAAGAGTTCATGTGGGGTATACCTTATCCATATAGCCTGTAGGAGTAGGGAGATCTCCATGTACCTGGGATAATCTAGTCACTGTCCTGGAAGATATTGAACTGAAAGGACTCGCCTTCAAGATCAGAAGCAATCTGCAATAAACTGTATGTTGTTTGCAGAGCTATAGTTTTTCTCAAAAGTTAATACCGAGTATAGTGAAGAGTAAAATCTCACACAAACGTACATTATTGTGACTTGCGTGGGCGGATCAAAGGTGCCGCGCATACTCTTATTTCCCGTATTGTAGTATATGGCCAATATTGAACGTTCAATACAAAAATTATTGAACTATCACCAGCATCGTACACATAGTGTAGACAAAAACTGTTCTGTAGAGGCTGTAGAGGCGAGGGATGGCTGAGGCGACCACACCCCTTCATTCAGCTATCTCTTGCTCCCTGTGGCAAGCGCGACCGTGGCCGCGGCACACCGACCGGTCAAACGGCCCAGCGACCTATGAAACGAGTTTCTCTGAGGGAGAAAGAGCCACTATCACGACCTTGTTCGATTGCTACTACTACACCCTCCACATTGAAGAGTTCTCCTGTGGGAAACACGCACTTCTATACATTTCATTTTGTTAGTAATAATTATATATGCTATTCATAGCCTGCAGGTTTATTTGCTGGATGCCCTCCATTAACAATGTAGAATGTCTCACTCACCCATAGCCCAGGATTGGTAGCATGGTGGCTAATACCCACCATTAGCTATGAGTAACTGTGGTCAATGAACTGAAAATGTAGTGGTATCACAGTGTCTCCAGACTAACAATGTTGAGAATGCTAACCTAACTGACCTTGATCTCCCCAGACACTACACCCTCCACATACATCAAGATACCAGCTATAATTATAAAAATAATTGCAGAGATCTGCAGGAAACAGTATGACTCACACGTTTCTGCTTCATTTTAGTATATTATATAGCTGCTCATTCTGTCATGTGATATATAACATAACCTGTAAGAATCGTTGCCGTGGATGCCCACCATTAACAACGTATGGAATATTTCACTGTGTTGACTCATTACCCATATAGCCATAGGATTGGTATCTTGGTGGGTGCCCACAATTAACTCTTTTCCGCTTGCATGCACAGTGAGGATTAGTTTATGTCTGGCTGTGCATGAGCGCTCTGTATGTCATCTCCACCCTTTAACTCACATGCACAGCTACAGTTCAAAAATATGTTTTCTGCAAAAAGAAACAAAGCTTTGGTAATAGGTCCATCGCTACTCTGGCTTGGTTTTAGAAGTAAAACAGCTGTGTTTAGCACCGTTTACCTCGACCGATTATGTGCCTGCGGACATTTTAATGGTCGCTTGCAGTATAGTTCAACAGACACAAGTGGAAAAATAATTTCTTCAAAATGAAGGAGGATATATTAGGGATGGCTTGAAGCACCAAAAAGCAAGAAAAAGGGGTCATTAACAGAGCAAAGACGCACAAAGCCACATGACACCATCCCCATATCTTTGTTCGATATTAAACTTTGTTTATAAACAAGATATAGGGATGGTGTCATGTAGCTTTGTGTATCTTTGCTGTGGAATGACCCCTTGTTTCTTCCTTTTTGGTGCTTCAAACAATGATTTTTCCACTTTTTTCCACAATTTTTAACAGCTGATGACAACACTGCATTTATTGTTACAGTCACCCTGATGTTCATGGCTATGTTGTAGATAGGCTCCGCGGGTCAGTCAACTCGCCTGGTAGAAATACGCGCGCACAGCGTATTGGACAACACCCCTGCATGGCGCATGCGCGCGGCTCACAGATGCAGCATCTTGGTGTTGTTCAGTGTCGACTCCATGATCTACCGCAGTGACTTGCAGTAAGAAAGCAACGATCACTTGATGTCCGTGCACACCTCCGGTGAAATTGGACACGTTCATGAGTGAAAAAAATCAGCGCTTGAACTAGTATATAGTAAGGAGATAGCGGGTTTAATGCAAGAAGTTGATTCAGCAATAGGGCTATGATGGCTCGTGCATAACTTACATAAGCACGGGCCAGCCTAGCCTATTTTACAAATTGCACCTTGGAACCACGAAGATTGGAAACAGGTACAGCTTCGTTCAGGCAGAGTGCAGCGAATGCCGCCGAATGGAGTAGAGTTCTAGGGCTGGAGATCGCGCGGCGCATTAGCCCGTAATCCTGACGCATGCAGTGGAAGGATACCGGGACCGACCGGCATTAGTTAGGCGCCTCATCCGGCCTATCGTAGACTGTGTCGGTGTTGCGTAGGGATACAACGACGCACCGGCCCGTGGCCTCTCCAGCCGGCCGCGAGTGTCGTCCGCGTGCCTTTAAAAACCGCAAGCGCAGGAGAGTCGTTGCCATTATAACCTTCAGAATGGACGAATTACTAACACCGGAGAATGCCGCGGAAATTATGCGAAGAATTGGCGAAGGCAGCGCCACACGCTGGTAAGCTTGGATTGCAGTTGGGGCTGCAGAAAGACAAAATCGACGCCATCAAATCTGCGCACCAGCGTGATGAAGATCAGCTTATCCAAGTTATTTCTGCGTTCTTGAAAAAAGCATCGCCAAAACCGACACGGAGGGTATAATCTTAGGAGTCCTACAGTCAATTTGCCAGCACTAGCTATGAGAATTGAAGCAGATCATCGCACCAATATCCCAGCGAGTATGCCAGATTTAACAAGGTTTGTGCGTAGTTAGCTAGGTATAATTTGTGAGAGATATTCTCAAAAATTATTTCAGGGACTCCATACTGAGTCCAGATGAGGGACATTACCTGTTTGTTGAGAAGCCATCAGAGGATTTCTTCTGTCCGGTGACGTTGGGTCTACTGCTCCAGCCTCACCTCACGGCATGCTGTGGTAATCATCTCTCAGAGGAGCCTGCCACCAGAATACAGGGAGAGGGAAGATCATGTCCACTCTGCAAGTCTCATGACTGGAATACAATGCTGGACAGACACTTCCAGCGTCAAGTGAACTCACTGTGTGTGTTCTGTCATTACAAGGACAGAGGGTGTTCGTGGCAGGGGAGAGCTTGCTGCCTTTCACAATCATGTCCAGAACTGCCCTATGAAGGATAGTCCACCGACATCTGTGCTGATAAAACTACCTGAGTGAGTGCTATGCATTATTATCTATGTATTATTATAATCATTGATATAATTATAGGGATGACACGGGTGAAATCTCACGTGATCCGCGTACAAAACGACTAAAAACTCGGTGAGAATCACTCCCTAGGCCTTCAAAACATACTAGCAATAGTCTACGGGCCCATATCTACCTATACATGTCCCCCAAGACCTCATACGCACCTCCAGTCGTCCACGGGAGAATTCGCTCATACGCGATTTCACGATTTTCGTGTCATCATATTCTTCATCTTCTTCTTTCTTCTTCTTCTTCTTCTTCTTCTTCTTTAAACCCGCTATCTCCTTAACAGTACCCGTTTCAGCACCTGATTTTTTCACTGAGGTCTCCAATTTCGCCGGAGGTGTGCACGGACATCAAGCGATCGTTTCTTTCTTGCCGCTAGTCACTACGGTAGATCATGGAGCTCTTCCATGGTCGACACTGAACAACGCCATTTGCTGCTTCTTACTCAGCATCGTGAGCCTCGCACATGCGCGAGGCAGGGGCGTTGTCCAATGCGGTTGCGAGCGTATTACCAGGCGAGTTGGCAGACCTGCAGAGAAACTCTCAACCTCCAGTACCTTCTGTAAGTAGTGTGCACATTTCCAACTGGCTAGCTTGCTGTTGATTTGCACGAAGAGCAACTTGCCAGAGTCTACGCTGTGTTACGCGAGTCTCGCGGGGCACTCAGTCGAACGGGCCTTCTTTGTTGTCCCCCAGGTTGTTAGCCTGATTACCAAGCCTGCCCATGAAACCACAACACCATGTGCAATAATCTAATTACATCCTTGTTGAAGACAATACATGAGGTGAATGCGGCATCTAGCCCCTGCTTCAGGCACCATTATGCTACTACTTTCAACAGTTACAATTTGTCTATGGAGCCTATCTGCAACATAACCATGAACATCAGAGGACTATAACAATAAATGTAGTGTTGTCATAAGCTGTTACAAAATAGTGGAAACAAGTGGAAAAATCATTCTTCTGTTCTTCAAAATGAAAGGGGGATATAGGGATGGCTTGAAGCAAACAAAAGGAAGAAACAAGGGGTTCATTACACAGCAAAGTTGCACAAAGCTACATGACACCATCCCTATATCTTTGTTTTATTGTTTTTTAAGCAAAGTTTAACCCTTTGGACAACCATGGGTATCTCCTTAAATAAGCAGAAATTGATGTATAATATATTAACGCCTAGTATTATAGACATGATAATACAGTTCTTATGGACTTATGGAGGCTCTGGGCATATACATGCCCGTGGCTTGCTAAGGGTTAATATCGAACAAAGATATAGGGATGGTGTCATGTAGCTTTGTGCACTTGTGCTGTGTAATGACCCCTTGTTTCTTCCCTTTTGGTGCTTCAAGCATCCCTATATCCCCCTTTCATTTGAGAATGATTTCCACTTGTATTATAATCATGATTTATACTGTTTCTTGCCACTTTTAATAGCATGGACTATTAGTGATAAAGCGCCCAAGAGCTTATTGACAAAGCAATGGAATCGGGAAGTATAAGAGACCGCAAAGGAATGTGGTGGTAGTCATAACAGGTCTGATGGGTGCAGGGAAGACCACTCTCCTGGGCCATCTGTTTGGCATGGCACCTTCCGACCTCTACACCAGCACAGGTGTGGCTGAGAAGTCATATGAGTTTGCTCCGCCACATTGTACAGTTGTCTGCTGGTGAATGGCAGCGCATTACTTACAAAAATATACGCAGTTGCCTTGCCCCTTGCCCTCTAATCAGAGGTGGTTTGTAATGAGGCCAAAGTAGACTCCCTTGCATGCCATCTATTGCACTCCACTGATCAACAGATGAAGAAAAGCCTTCCCCACCCCCACCTCCTATACCCTCAACTCTCATGAAGTACCAGAGAAAGCACACACGGAAAGAAATAGTTCTCTCTGGTTATCAAGCAAGAGATTCCATAGACACAGGTACGTCAGAGAATCTTGTACTAGAGTTGGTCCACATGATAGACACTGGTGGTCAGCCAGAACTGATGGAATGATGCCATCTTTCATCACAATGCTAACCTTGCACTTGTACTAGTCAATCTCATGTATGGTCTAATGACTGCCCACGCTAATTACCCGACGAGGAAGGAATGTGTTATGAAAGGCAGATGTCATCCCACTACACTGGTAGGACATCATTATGAACTTGCCTCTACCTTGCAGGTCCAAAAATCTTTTCCAGGAGTCCTTCTCTTTGTTCATTGTTGCTACACATCGTGATTGCATTGAAGGAGATCTGAGGCTCAGTTAGAAACTCTCAATAAAGAACTGCACAGCCTTTTACTGCCGACATTTGCAAATGAGCTAGAATGTTTGAAGCATCTGACGAATGCAACGAAGTTGCATACGTTTTGATTTTGAAGCTCCAAATGACGATGACAAGAAATTTCTTGAGCTAATCGAACAGGAGTAACACCCCAGATTTAGGAAAGATTTTTCACACTCCAGCTCATTCTTGCCTTTGAGCAAGACCTCCATCCAGTTTCTGAAGATGTTGCAAAGCGTGGTATCTTAAGCCTTGATGACATGTAAGCAGATAGGAAGCAAGGTTAAAATGAGTGGCGAAATGGTGGGGCTGCTTTGGTTTCTTTCACCGTCAAACACTTTTCTCTATTTCAAACGTGTCCTCCCTAATCACAAATTTTTGTCAAGCCTCAAATTCCATTTGAGATAATCAACGGTATTGTTCGT